>JASVER010000089.1:1231613-1321887 GCA_030449065.1 Oceanodroma leucorhoa | reverse complement strand
CATCCCGTACCCCCCAGTGCCCCCGTTATCCCGGTGCCCCCACCCTCCCGGTGCTCCATCCTCCCTGTGCCCCCACCATCCCGGTGCCCCCACCACCCCTGTTGCCCATCCTCCCGGTGCCCTCATCCCGGTGCCTCATCCCAGTATCCCCGAACCGTGTCCCTGCCCGGGCGCTGCGCCCTTGTTCTCGTTCCCAGCCGCACGGCAGCAGCCAAACCAGCTCCTGATGGGCTGCCCTAACCATGGCCATACTCCAACCTAGGGACCACGCACCATCCTAATGTGCTGCCCATCCCCGCGCCAGCACGGATTTTGGGGAGCACTGAAAGAGCTGCCCATCCCCGTGCCAGCACAGATTTTGGGGAGCACTGAAAGAGCGAGCCCCAACTGCCAGATCCTGCTGGGCTGTCCCCACCTCCAACACGCTGATTTCCCCAATAGTGAGGGTCCGCTGGGTGTTTTGGCAGCCGGGTTAAGCCGCCCCAGAGCCCCCTGCACCGAGCGTCACAGCTGCCTGGGATGGAGGGTACAGAAAAGCAACCGGGAATTATTAATAGTGTCCATGCACCACAACCAGATTTATTAAGTGTTTTTGTTGAGACCAGGCCTGACCCCGCTGTCCCGGCGGGCGAGGGGCAGTTTGGGCCTGGGACAGACCACGGTGGTTCTTGCCGGCGCAGGGACGGGGCAGCGCGGTGCTCGCCCAGCCACTGGGGCAGGACTGGAATGAGAGCGGGGACTGGGGAGGAAACGGGGGGACACCGGTCCCTTCGCGGTTCAGCCACCCTCTCCCATTGCTCAACCTCAGCAGCAGCTGCCCTGGCTTTCGCGGAAGGCAGCTCGCAGCGGAAACAGAGGCCTTGTTTAGGCTGCAAAGCAGCAGCTCTTACGCACAGGCTTCACTCACCCCCGGGACTTTAACACCACCCTTCAAAACTCTTAATTTTCCCCCCAGGGTGCTCTTTCTCCCCCCCCAAGGATCTGGACCCAGGCAGCAGTGCTCCCACCCTTAATTGCATTTTGCAGGCAAAGCTGCCACAGCCAAAATAAGAAAACAGAGGGAAAAGGTTTTTCTAGCACTAGATGAGACCGAGGGAGTGTTTTTTGGAAAATCCTAATGAAATAATTGCGCCGTGTCATCAGATTCGGTGGGGGAATACTCTTGTGGAGGAAAAGCAACCGTCTGCAGCCGGCCAAAGTCAACACTCCCCTCTGCAGTAACAAGCAGTCTGGCCTGACGGGCCCAGCACAAGTGAACCCAAACCCCTGAAAAGAATTCCTTCTCTGCCCCAAAATTAAAAGCAGAGCAGAGCTTTCAGCCGTAGGCGTCTGTGGTTTGCAGCTATGTGGTGCTGGGAACTCCGGAGACTTCCTCAAGGAATTTACATTCCTTTGAAGAAATACTATGAGGCTGTTTGTCTTTGCTGAAAAATGCAGATGGAAAGAAAAAGAACATTAAAAATTTTGATTGAAATCTTGGGGTCTGAGCAAATGTGCTGGACAGGTGTTTTCTTCCTTTTGATTTAAATGCATCCCAAAAAAGAGAGATTCTGGTCTCTGTGCGCAACAGGAAAGCTGATCGCTCCTCGCTCCAAAATCTCCCATAAAAGCCCTTTATGAAATTAGACGCCTCAGAAGGCGCTGGAGCAGTTTCCAGATGAACGCGATCATTATTTCAGAGCTGCCGTGCAGCTCCTAGGCTAAAAACCACGCTGCCAATAACCAAGTTAGTGCAATTTAGGAGGGGGGAGGAACCTGTGGCACCTCCCAGCAGCTGCCTCTGAGGGCTGCGGGTGCCCCCACGGCTGCTCCCGTGGGGATCAGGATGCGAGTGTGAGGGATCTCGGTGCCCGGGGAGCTGCGCGAGGCTGCAGCCGGCCGTGCCTGGGATGAGCAGAGCCGCACGGGCTTCTGGAAATCTTGCTGCTCTTTATTTACTAGCAAAAAACCTTCCGCTCTGGCCTGGCTTGACACAAATGACAATCTTTTTGTGCCCTTCCAGGCTCTCGTTTCTGGGCTTGGCAGGTGAAATGAAGGTGTTTGAGCAGCCGAGGGGGCTCTGCAGCCTGCCCTGCCTCGCACTGGGCTCAGACCCGAGGATCTCCCGCAGCGCCAGCATCCAGAGCTGCAAATTCACCTGCTAGGATGAAAAGGAAGTGTTTAACCAGAATTTTAACTACTCGATAACTAAAATTCCGTTAATAGCCCCTGTATACAGTGGCCCTGCTTTTAAGGCACGTGTACTCTGCCCTCTCAGAAAGCCCGTCTCTTTTTAAGCCTCTCAAACCGTACCGATCCGTGCAATCCCCGATGGCATTGGAAATCTTTTCCCCTGACTGTACATCACAGCGTGTTTGTCCATGTTATTTACTTTTTAACTGCCCACGCACAGCCGGGACAGAGCAGTATCTTATCAAGATCCTCCTTCCATAAAGGACTTCCCACTGGGCCGGGCGCACTCGGCTTAATCAGCAACTGAACAATAGGCACATTGACGCGGTGCGGGGGGCCGTTGCTGCGGGCAGGGGGAAGCAAATCAGAAGGATTCCCTGTTATTTGATAACGATGGAAAATTATTTCCAACCGATGGGAAATGCCAGGCTGCTCCCTGCGGAGCAGACCGTGAACTCACCGGGCATGGGAGTCACGCTCACAGTGACGCTTCCAAGCGGTGGGATTGACGGGAGCCCCGGGAGCAGTTCAAGCAGTTCGGCTGCAGGGATGAACGCTGACGGCACATCACTGAAGTTGCTGAGTTTTGATCGGCTTTTACGGCCCTGCTGCCACCGCCCTTGTGAACCGCCGAGCCACGAGCCGAGGTTTTCCCAGGGCTTTGGGAAGCCCCACGTGCTGCAAGCAGCAAAGGCTGATTTTCCCCTCCCTGCAGGATCCAGACCCTGACGGCAGCCCCACGGGCTCCCTGTGTCATGCCGGGAACCAGAGGGCACCGCCACTTCCCAGCGGCCTGAGCACAGGGAAACCGCGGTTCTTCGGTCCTGGTGACCCTGTATCCCAGGCAAGGGCCCAGGGAGCATCTCCCTGCCCCGCTCCCAGCAGCGACCCCCCAGCACCCCGAGCAGCGCTGGCCCCAGGCCCCCGCCAGCCCCAGACGTCCCTGCACTCTCAAAGGCGAGGCTGGCAAAGTACTTGAGCCCACGTGCTCCCACCTGGACTCCCGCTCGGGACCGGTGGAGCTGAGAGAAGGGAATGAGCACAAGCTTTAACCTAGAAATTCCGGGTGACGGTAGCACTAGCTGGTGTAACCGGCCCCAGCGGAGCAGGCGCGCAGAGGAACGCCTTCTGCCAAAGCCTTTTCTGACACAGCCCAAAGACAAATGTTTCAGCTCATTTTCCTAAGCACAGCGGAGCCGTGGCCTGATGCTGCTGAACAGCATCCGCGTCTGCCGCCCGCCCAGCTGCGGCCAAGAAAAGGCTTGTGGAGACTTGGACATCGTCACCCAGATGCTCATGGCTGTAAATCTGGTGAAAGAAATAAACACCCGCGTCGCCTGGCGCGGGCTGCTCCTGCCCAAGGGCGGAGGGGGCAGGACCGGCAGAGCGGTAGGAGAAAAGCAAATGAGTCATTAATTCTCCAAGCGAAAGAAACTCCTCCAACGTCACGCGTCGTGTGGAAAAAAGGCGCTACCCTCTTAATTTCAAAGGAAAAGTTAGGATCTCTCAGAAATCTCTCCAGCAGTTAAAGTCATCAGAAATAATCCGATTATTTAGGAGCACAAGGTCAGCTCCGCTGAACCGCCTGCATGGCCCGGGGAGCTGCTGCGAATGCAGATGCTGCCGGCGGAGAGTTGCTTGCTGGAGCGGCAGAAGGCAGAAAAGCCAGAAAAGAGAGAAGCTGCAGGAGAGAGCAATGGAGACGGACAGCGCGGAGCCCTGGGTCCGGCGCGTTTTGGGTGAGGTCCGTCCCAGCCGCTGGGGTTTGCTGCGTGGCAGTTGTACAGAAAACACCCAGCAGATGAACATCAGTAACCATTTAATTCATTTTAGTGTCACACTCCGACATACAGCCAGAATTACACCTCGGCCAAAAAACATAAAAAGTGGCATTTTATACAGAAGAACAATCATCCTTTATTCCCCAGAGATGTAAACCCCAAACAGCTAACATATGCATACAGACGTGCCAAATCTGCCCCCCCCAGCCGCCCCCAAGAGCCAGGGGACAAAACCCTTATACCGAAAGTAGAAAAATGCAGACTTGCTCTCTAAAAGCGGAACTCCAAACACCCAGTCCTGTAGCATTCTTCAAAGGCTGAAACTAAAAATTCATTTTTCTTTTTATTTCCTCTTATCTCCAGAATGAAATGCGGAGAATGAAACGGGGAAAGCCTTCGGGGAAAGACACGCGATGATAACTTGAACATCGTCTTCAGCTATTCATAATTTAGTTAGAGAGTCATTCATAGACAAAGCAAAGAAAAATTAATCTAAAATAAATTATTCATCCCCCCCGGGAATAATGAATCTCTGCAAATCCCTGTTGCCTCCTCCCCGGCTATTGCATTTGATAACGTGTGAACCATCCTGCACACGCACCTTGAGATAATCTGTCCTTGGGGAATGGCCGTTCATAATCTCGACGTGCTTTCAACCACCGTTCCTTCTTTTGTCACCCAACGTGAAATGAGGAGAGGAAATAAATGAAGCAACAGCGGACTCGGGAAGATTTGTAAAACTGGAGTGACGAGAAACTGCCATCCCTCCCAAGTGTTGTTACTGCTGCTCTGCGACGGACATCACCACTACGGCTCTCTGCAGCTGAGCACCTGCATGCCGCAGCCACGGCCCAAGCCTGGGGACCCCTGAAAATACATCCTAAGGAGTTGGTGTTAGCGTACCTGTTAGTGCACACCTTGCTGCAGCGGCAGATCGGTCTGAGCAGCGTTAGAAAACCTGACCAGGGAGGATTTCATCTCTGCAGATTTATTCTTTCTGCTCGAATCCTGTGATCAACTCCTGCCTGTTCAAGCACAGGCTCGCCTGCCGGCTGTGCAAAGGAAGGACGGGATTTTACCAAGCAGGCACCAAATTTGCCCTCCCACAGCCACGGGGCTGAGGAGAGGGAAGGGGAGCAGCCTGCGCCCAAGAGGGGATGGTGCTGAAGCACAAACAGGCAGGCGCAGCGTGAGCCCAGGTTCACCTCCTCCCTCCCCGGTCCCAGTGAAGCTCTGGGTTTAGGTGGACGGAGCTCATTCTCCTGGAGTGTGTCTGATCCCCGCCTCCCAGATGTGCAGCAGCCAGTACTACAATCCCTAGTGAGCACAGCCCCTAATAAATACAGCTCTAAGGCCCCAAACTTGACCTGGTGGGGAGCCTGACCCTCCCAAGAAGGCATCTGACAGCACGATTGCTCCTCACCTGCCAAACTGGTACAGGACTTCTTTTTCCTGCATGTGCAAGTGAAGCTCGAGTTAAAATAAAGCAGGCACGACTGGTTGATCTGCCCCTAAACCCATATGGGATTCAACCCTTCATGGTTGGGCATATGCCTTCAAAGTCCCCCAAAAAGGGTACAGAGGAGTTTGGGAAGAAACCCAGCGTTGCTAACGACGAGGCGATGTCTCCCTGCACTGAGACTCCTCGGGGAAGCTCACACAACAGGCAGGGCGCAGACGTCCTCCGACCCCAACCCTGCTCCGCGTTGGCTTTGTGGCTGGGTGCCAGCAGGAGCTGGCCTCCCGGGAAAGGGGCCCTGGGTTATCTGAAATATTTCACCTCTGGTTCTCCTCCTCTCTGCACTGGTGCAAGCTGAAGCTCAGAGGAGGAGGAGGAGAGGAAGGCCCTCTAAGTCTGAGGCTGGTGTAAGCGTCCCGTCCCGGGAAGATGCTCAGGCTCCCCGTTAAAACCAACATTTGCAGCATCTCTCCTTGCAGGGCAGCGAAGGTCCCAAAGGGGCACCCCCCTGCTCGGGACACGCTGGCTGGCGCGAGAATGAGGGGCTGGTGCTGCTTGACGCTGGCTCCGTGAACAGCCCTTTGTGGAGAGAGCGAGAGATGTGGTACGGGAACTCCCCTCGGAGACAGCGGGTGAGTCCAACACATGCGAGAGAAATAACAAGCAGCTGGAGATGGGCTCCGCAGATGTCTAGTTTGGCCTTTAAGCTGTAACAGTGACCGAGGCTGCCGGCTTGTTGGCAGGAGGTTTGCCAAGGTGCAGAAGGCATTAATTCAGTCCTTTCCTCCTGTTCTGAAAAGGATTTGCCTTGCTGTCTTACTAGTGGTTTATGTACGCCTGTTCTGGGAGCAGGGGAGAAATCTGCTTTGGGGTTCTCTCCCGGGCATCTCATTAATTCAGTGGAGCTGCAGATGCCTGGATCCCAGCTGTTAAAGGGCTGGGGTTTTTTTGGTGGTGGCGATGGTTTGGGGTTGGTCGTCCCCCCCTAGCAATAAATAATGAAACAGAGGAATAGCTCTGCAACAGGGAGTGAGCAGTAACACCGAACTCTCAGGCAAAATCCTCAGTGCTGCAGCAGGAGCTCAGCCAGGCTGAAGGCTGGGACACCAAGTGAATCACAGCCAGATATTCTCTGAATCCACCTAAACTGTTTTTATAGCTGCTGACTTCCAGATACCTCTGTTTTCTCCACCACATGGACCCGGCCATGTCCTGGGTTTCATTCCTGCTAAGCTAAGGGCAAACACCTTGGTCAGATCCTCCCTTGGTCTGAATGGAGATGCAGCGCCACGGTATACGAGGGTTAAGAGATCAGAGGGCACGGGAGTGATGGGAGATGGATTTTTCAGCAGCATACTGTAAATCGTAAGTCTGACGAGCTTTGCTCCCTGTCACTGCAGCTAGTCCTGAGCAACGGAGTTTCCTTTTGCTCACTTAGAGTCTTTTTTTGATGAGTTTCTCCAGTTTCCGTATCCGAGAGGACTCCTGCTCGGGTGTAGGAGCGCTCAGCGAGAGGGAGCCGGCGTTCTCCACCCCGGAGGGGGGAGCTGGGAGGCGCTGGCGGAAAAGGTCCAGCATGCTGCTTTGCTCGCTCCTCTTCAGGCCCTGCGGGAGCAAAAGCACAGTGAAGCAAGCCAGTTAGACTTCATTGATCTGGGAGCGGGCGTGCAGGAGAATAGCTGCAGGAGAGCCCATTTCAAACCTCAACCTTTTGTTCACCCACCAAGAGCTGTACGTAGACCTCAGGATGATCCCGAGACAACTGAGCTCAGCCCCGGGAGCCAGATCAGGTATGAGCATGCGAAGTGAACTGAAAAGCTGTTCTTCAGTAGCAACGCTACACACTTTCAGAGTACAGAGGATACACTTGCCTTAGAGTGCTCTTCCCATTCCCAAACCCCTCTATATTTCTACTGAAAAAAAGTCACCAACAATCTCAATATAGTGCTAGCGGACAAGCAGAAATTCTGTGGGACTGGTTCTAACCTTCATGTCTAGTATCTTCTGGAAAGTGTCGGTGCTGCAGTCAGCAAGGAGCTTGATGTAATTGTCGACAAACACAACCGGGGGCTCGTGCGGAGCCATAACCACCTGCCAAGATGAGAAAAAAAAGAGATCAGACAAATTCTATGAGTTAAAGCCAGTTCTCGGTCAACTCAGGTACATGAGTGACAGCAGGACTGGCTTCTCCTAAAATAAAATGCTTAAGGAACAAGAAAGAGGCTGTACATGCTGCTAGTAATTGAGAGGTAAAGGTGAGTGAAGTAAAGTAAGGAGCAGGGAGGAGGATGGGGTCTCTTTCTGCACAGCAGCGGCGCTCGGACCCAAGGGGCTGCCTGTCACGTTTCAAAGAGCAGCAGGACTTTGTCTGTACGCCTGTGGGCTGGCAGACACAGGCTTATTGGCAAAGCTCAAGATTTTATCTTGTTGCATGGGGAAGACTAGCTGGGGAGTTGCTTGGGGGAGAAAGGCAGTGCTGGTGGTGGTGGGAGCACTCAGAAAGCCCCCAGCAGATCAGGCAATCCGGATGCAGTCCAGACCCGCACTTCGGCTGCGCATCCCTCTCGCTCCCTCCTGCCCGGAGCAGAGCAGAGAAGCATGTCGCAGGGGAATCTGACCACACGCTGCAGTTTCTCCCTCCGTCCCCAGGACAGCGTGGGTCAGAGCAACCTGCTCTGCAGTCCTCCTGCTTCTGACAACGAAACCTGGTGGGTGAGCAGCGCCGCATGAAGCCACCCTGTCCTTTGGGTGCAGCTCCTCTTGTACACTTCTCTGGAGGCACCGGGAGGCAGCACGACTTCTGCCCCGGACCTCACACCCTCTCAGTCCCAGGAAAAAAATTAAAATAGCCTTGAAGCTGTAAAGATGATTACTCATTGTTGTATTTTCCTCACATAAGCAGTGAGCTCCACAGAGAACACTTTTTTGATAATGCTGGGCAGCAAACCCATCCTTCTGGGAAAGAGAGTGTGTGTGCGTGCACACAGGGCAGAAACAGCCCAGGACCAGACTCTTCCCTGTCTCTGAAAACATTTCCATATGTTTCCATTGACCCAGCTCACCCCACACTGTATTCTGTCACTGAGACATTTCTTTCTTTTCCTGCACTTCAGACCAATGAAACATCATAGCCATGTATACACTTATAAATCCTTAATTTACAGCCCTTGTAAAAATCTTCTGCCAAGATGAAAAGCTGGAACTTCAGACAGCGTAGCCAGAGGAGAAAGGAAACTGCTCTGTGGGACGTGCACACCCTGACGCCCTCCTCCCCGCTTGCATCTGCGCTTTGTAGGGCTTAGCTAAATGAATTTGTTTGTGCCATCTATGGGCTTAATGATGCTCCTACTGAATTAGCTGCACCGGTATAAGCCCAGGAATGCTACTGTATTGTTGTATGCAACAGAGGCATCGCTTCTGAACCATCTCCGTACTAGGTAGGAGAGCCCTGAAAACATCAAGGAGGAGTGTATTGGCCTGTGCTTCTGATGGGGTGAAACAGTTCTTAGGGAAAAGACTCTTTAATGTACGATTTGAAATTTGCAGAGAGAGTCTGAGCACTGACAAAAAGAAACAACCCACAAGGCAAACAGAACGGCCAGAGATGACCTGTCAGCCCTGGGCTCCTGCAAGGCAATCTTCCTACAGAAATACCGGTGTCCAGCAGGAGCAGGCACTTCCAAGAGCCTTTTTTTCTCTCCCAAACCCAAGAGATGGGTGCTGACACCAGCCCCAAACGCCGTGTGCGGGTTACCTAGGCTCAGGGTGATCTATTCAGTCACGACGACTAACAAACCTGCCACAGCCAACCATCCAGCCCCATCGCCCACACGGGCATTACTTTGTACAACAGCCCTTCGGAGCACTGAATGCCATAAGCGTATTGCTGTTTAATGACGAGTGACACTGACACCGAGCCCTCACTCGGGGCCAGCAGACGTGCTTTACGCAGCAGCGGGGCACGCACGGGATGTCTGAAAAAGCAGTCAGGCCGCTCCTCCGCATCCTACGGACCAGCGGCACTCCACAGCCTGCACTCCCTGCCCGAGGTGCTTCCTATATGAAGTCAATGTAGCGTTAAGGGAAGACAAATTAACTCCCATTACTTTTCTGATTCACGCATAAGCTCCAAGGAAAGACCTGTTTCTCTATGCAACAGGCACCAATTTTCCCTGCTCCTCTGTTAGCAGTACCAGGGTATTTTTCTTCAGGTAATTCTAAGAAAATTTAGACTTGCTTTAACATATCTACTTATGTCTCAGTCACCTTACTCCAAAAGCATGGAATTGCAGAACTAATTTCTGAATTCAGAATGCAAACTCAGCCGTGACATTACTTTGGGCATGGGAGCAAAGCCACGCTGAGCAGCCGGCAAGCACGGAGAGAGCCTGGACTCCGCACCCCTTCCTTGCCTTGGCTGGGCTTTACAGGAGGCTCTGGCTGGCAGCTGCCTGTCCTGCCTGACCTGACCCCAGGTCCCACTAATTCACTCACAGGAACATCTTCGCAGCATTGTTGGTGAGCGGGGGACGATCCCATCGCCCCGGAGGGTACAACTGCACAGCTCCCATGGCTTCTCCCGGGATCAAACCTAACTTCTTACTCCAGCAACAGCGGGGAAGGGGAGATTGCTTTGCTTGTTACTTTTTATGAAGACAACACATGGCTTTTGGGTCATTTTCCAGGCACCGGGTCTGGAAAATGAAAAAGGACTCTGGTGAATACAGTAACCCAGACATGTTTGCACTGGCTGTTACACTAGACAGTAAACAGGTGACTCAAGCACGGCTTGGCTCCCCTGCGTGATGGAGTCTGCACAAAGGCCTGGAGTAACCTGAACTGGAGGGTTTGCCCTGCGGCAGACACTTATGGATGCTAGCTCTGATTTTCACAAGCTCCTGAGGGAATCTGGTGCCCCAACTCTCCTAGTGAGCAGAACCTCAGCCCTCGGTTACCTTGAAAAACGAGGATGAAAACTCAAATGCGATGTTAAAAGAGCGTGGGGGCAAACCCGAGGCGAATAAGCCAGTTCTGTAGAGCAGCTGGCAGCGCACCCGGACAAGCTCACATACGTTCATGTGCAATTGCAGATTGCCGCGTTCAACGGAAGGGCCCCCTGGAATTCGCTCGCTCCGATTCCCAGTCCAGCAGTCTGGCTGGCAGGTTATCAAAAGTCTTGAGTTACCTTCAGGATCATTTCAGCCCGAGTCATGCCTTTCACCACTATCTTTGTGTAGCTGGCAGGAGCCTTCCGCACCACTTGGGACCCAATGGAGGGCAGATCCAGGAGAACCATCTTCAGAGAGTGAGTGTCCAGCAGCAGCTGCAATAGTTAATCGCACCCTGTTATTCAGGTCCCTTTTACGAAGCTCCATTAGCTGCTATAATCCAACATGCTTAAAAGTTTAACACTTCCCATGTTGGAAAAAGTCCTGGCAATTGGACTGCAGGAACAGGAGAGATTGACCCATGTAATGACACTTCAAGGAGACACGATCACCCGTGGCGACATATCAGCACCGTTCGTTGATTTTAAGAGAGCACTGCTCTGCTGACTTGAAATGACTTATGGCAGCTCAACATCTGGCACATAAGGCATGGATTTCCAGTCCTCTTCCCCTCAACAGTATAAAGTGAAACAATCTCGATTACCTGTAGCTGTATCATTATTTAGGTACTGAGGTCAAATGAATTAACACCATGCTTCCTCCTGCACCCAGCCACCCATTGTGTCAGGTTTTCTGCATTTACTCAACCACTTGCTGGGGTCTTTTTTCCTCGTGAAAAGGAAACTGCAACGCAATACACTTACATCCAGAACTGCTCAACATCCTGTGCTCAGTGGCACACTGAAACTCACAGCCTGTACGCTGGTTTTTACTAGACCAGTGTCTAAATAAGCAGCAAGCAGCAGCCACGAAATTCAGCAAAGGCAGACAAGCACTGTCTGATGACAAAATGCTGTGGGTTAGGGTTTCTTAGAGCAAAATTACCCCAAATACCGCACTCTTCTGATTGCACGAGGTACGTTTGAAGAGGTGAGACAAGACCAGTGAAGGACAGAAACCTGAAATCAAACTAGATGAAGAGGAGCACAATTTATTTATATAGCAGTGAGGGTGAAAACCCGCTGGGCTGTCGGCACACCCACTGCATTTCCTGCAGAAGGGCTCTCAGGAGCAGGTGGAAGCTCGTTCTGGAGCAACACACAATGTTACGGTCACTGCAGAACCCCCCAGCAGCCACCGCCAACAACACGAACATTTACGCTACAGCCTTCAGCACACGATGAAATTCAATTCAAATACAAAGGACTGAGCCCAGCGGGAGGGGCGGTGGGTCACGGCAGTTCAAATCTGGACCCTGTTATCTGCGGCAGCGTATCATCGCTGTGTGCTGCCTGTTTCATGGTTTGCATGAGATGAACCGATGCCATCAATCTCGTCCTGGGAAGTCAGGAAACCACAGCACAAACAAGCAGCTCTGTGCACCCCGGAGCTGCTGGAGCCTGATGTCGGCTCAGGCTGTCATAGCTGGATTCCTGCGTGTCTACGAGGGATCCCCTAGATGGAAGATTTTTCCACGGTTGGGGAATTCACATCTTTCCCACGTAAACTCTCTCACGTCTAACGGGAGTTTTGCGCACTCCACAGCCTTTCCCACAGACGCAGCACTCGCAGGCTCTGGTCCCTCACCCTATTTCCCCCCAGTAGCCATCCCAGGTCCCTGGCATTGCTAACTCACTGCCAAAGCTTGCCAAGATGGAGAATTGTTGTTAAGTCAGAGACACAAACCCACAGAAAGTGAAACCCAACAGGTCTCGTTCCCCACGCTGAACACCTCCACAAATACCGCCCTAGTGTCCAGATTTCAAACACGATTATTGGCAAACAGCAGAAAAAGCTGTGTTTAGGACCAGGAAGGCCGGGAAAGCATATTCCACAGCAACATTTGTTGTCACCGGGAGAGAAACCGGTGCAGAAAGATGCTGGTGGGTGACCACAGGGATGTTCAAAAGATGCCAAGGCAACTGAGGACCTACATGCTGCAGAGATAGAGGAGACCAGCTTCTGAAGACCTCCGTACATCTAACCCCAGGAAGGTATGTCCCACTTATAATGAGATATATTCACGGTGAATCAGGCTAATAAAAACCTTCCCAGTCTGCTTTAAAGAACCAAATTGGGCCTGTTATTCCAACAGAGTAATATTAAAACCTTTTAAAATTAGACACAAGCCCACTGCTGGCAACCGGTTAATCACTTTAGACGCTTATTTAAAAAGACTTCATTTAGTCACTCTCAAGTTATCGCTCATCACACAAGATGAGCAGGAACCGCGCTTCACTCATTTGCTTTCCATTAAGAAAGAGGAAGGTTTTGATGTAAAGCTCCTGTTTCATTTTGCAGACACACACTGCTCAGAACCCATCTTTGATGCCTAAAACCCAAGCAGCTTTTAAGGCACCGATTTGAAGTTCACAGCAGTCCCAATTAGGGACGATTCTGCTTTTTTTTTTTTTTTTAATCAGCTCACAGAGGAGCAGCTGGATGCGCAGGGGACAGCTGAAAGCCTGCCTCATCCAAACCTCACCCTTGCAGAGCCGTAGGGTCCCAGCCCACAGGCAGGGGTGGGAGATGGGGGGGTCACAGCCCTGCGGCTGCACCCATGGGCTCAAGGTAATAAACACCCTGCGCCGCCCACCCACCTGCAGCTTGGGGACAGGGGCTCCTGCCAAGGGGCAGCATTTCGACAGGAATGTGGACGTTAATTCAACTGGCAATAACTCAACGTCCTTTCTTCCCTGAGATCGCGTCTCACCATCTTGCAGTATCTACAGCTCTCAAAGCGCAATAGGGAGAGAGGTTCCTGGGAGAAAGCTGGGGAGTCCTGAGCCCCAGATGATGGGTCGTCACCTCCCTGGGTCTCAGTTACTGCGTCGCAGAGGCGGAAGCAGCTCTTCCTCACCACACAGCAGTGTTTTGACGTGTGTTTGCAACACCTGAGGAAGCGAGGCGTGGAAGGCATTTATGCAGGAAAGAAACTGTCCTGTCTTCAGGCACTGCAGCATCTCTCACCTAGTGAGATTCAAAACTCCCACTAAACCCAGGGCCTCCGTTTAGCAATTTTTGAGACAGAACAGAGAAAACACTGCACTACGCCTCCACAACCCCATCCTCCCGGCACGGCTCTGAGGAGAGGGAGACAGCAGCCATCCATAACTAGGCAGGCAAACCAGAGGAAGCAAAAATCTATTTGCGCTCGCTGGAACTCAGCCAGGACACGGGCTCTAGCAAAACTGCCATGGGGCTGCGGAGGAGCCCCTGGGCTCCCACGGCTTCGCTTCCTCAGAGAGGAAGGAGCCAGCACCTGGGAGCAGCGCGCACATTCCCTGGGAGGATCCGGCGTCGCTTTGCCTGAGAGCCGGCATGCTGCACCGGGGGCACACGGCGCTGAGCACCGCCGTCACCGGGCCCGCGCGGGGAAGGCGTAAGAACCAACCTGCTCTGGGCACACACGCCGTCATGTGAGACCAAGCACTGTGTGTGTCTTATGTTCAACAATTGCAAAAAAAAAAAGCTTGGTGTTTAAACTACCTGAGCTGAGAAACTGCCTGGACACCTGGGTTTTTGGGTTGGGGTGGTTGCTCCTTTTGTAAAGTTTTCCTGTTGTCAACTACGGGTTGACCATGCCCCAGCTCTTCTGAGCAGGGAAGCAGTAGGCTTGAGTTTAACCTCAGGAGGAGGCAGAGTAGCAGCACAGGGAGACTGAGTGATGACCTGTTGTATGAAAGGATGGGACAAAAAACCAAATCTTTCTGAGAAGGACACGGGAGCTCCTTGCAATAGTTTATGCCACGAGCAACATTCTTTTCTTTTGTGTGAACACACTGAAGACAATCTCATCACGACACCTTAGAGAGGTGCCTAAGTAGTTTGTTGTTCCTGTGCTATTGTTACTTTGACTGGCAAAGTGAGAGCTCCCCTCCCGGGAAGATGCCCAGGACCCCTCGCCCAGGACAGGTTCAGCTGCGGTGGGATCACTATAAACCTGCTTCTACTCTGCCCTGGACCAGAGTGTATTCCTGTTGCCCCAGCTGTACCGGAGTTCAGGACACGTAAGTCAGCGCTCTGCCCCTTTTTAACAAAAACTGCCTCGACTTCTTGAACCCAGAAGTGATGAAATATTACAGCCAATGTGATTACTTTTTCTTACCTGTTCTGCGCCCACCATGCTAATAGGTTTGCACTTGAAGAGATGGTTAATGAACTTGGGAATGAAGGAGCTGCAGAGAAGAGAGAGAAAATGACACAACTACATGTGAGTATTTTGGAGTCATACAGTCTTCTGTGGTAACAAAGCATGCGAAAACAAACTAGGATGGCTTTCCACAAAGTTACTCTAAGTGACCGGTTCTCAAGCTGACTCCAGACACATTAAGTATACTAAATAACAAACAAACCAACCCTAGGTACAATTCTTTTGCTTTAATGCATACCGATCTCCAAGTTAATTGAGAAGTTGCACACATACTCTATGTAAATAAATTGCTATAAACCATATATGAAGTATTACAGCACAAGGTCAAGAACAAGCAAACAAACTATTGTACATAATAAAAACAGCAACTCGCCAGGATTAGTATAGCTATTCACAGAGTGGAAGTATCTTGATTGTATCCAGAACCTACATTTTACTGCATACAAGTAATTCCATAACATGCATATTACACACTGAACTTGAGGTCCAGCCAAGGCTGGAGGTCTGCTGGGCCCTGGACACTCACACAGAACGGCACTCTTCCAGAAAGCTTCTGGCCAACACAATCAAGACAAGAAAAAGTTTTGTGAAAAGGAAAACACCATTACCCTATTTCACTAACGCGGACTTCAGACTCAGAAAAATGACTGAGGTGCATATACCCGACCGGGGAGAATTTGGCAAGGATGGCAGCCCAATATTCGCCACCTTGGAGAACATACTCCGGAGCATCAGCTTCGGTTTTAGCTTTTCGCTTCTTGATTTTAGGCTTTGCGGTAGTTTCATTCTTCACTGGAGAAGCACATGCTCCCTCCTAGCAGAAGCGTTGGCTGAGCACCTGCAAGACAAGCTCCTGCCCCAGCTACCCGACCAGGGTGCAGCACCAGGAAAAATCAGGAGCTGAACGCGAGGAGAGGGGCCAGCGTGAGCAACACAGACCCCATCTGTCAGGACCACACCACTCATACCCTTGTCTTCCTTTTGCTGCCTTGTTTTTTAATGTACTCTGCTGCTTTCACACGGCCTTCTTTGGCTGAATGCCTACAAGGCTCACGTTTCCAGGACCTTGTCCATGACCTGGTGGCAGGTCTTAGATTTTAATGGCTCTGTCCTAAGTTCACATAAGCTGGTCTGTTTTCTGCCCTTTTGAATGAGGTGCTGTTTATGGTGATGATCTAAATTCAGCCTGGTTTCCCCCTTGCATCTGTCAAGTTATTTGTTTCCTTCCCACAAAGCAAGGAGCATGGACAGCATCTTGTGTGTCCTGCCACCTGTTTTCCAAGCCAGGACATTTATTTTTTGCCCTTTCTCATGAAAGAATGACAAAAGTGTAACTCGGGCACAGAGCATGCCAAGCTGCCGAGCAAATCAAAAGAAATGGCTCAAGGAAGAGTCCTTCCAAGGGAAGGCTCCTTCCCTTCCCCTTCCCTCAGACACAGCCATGACCTCTCTCAGTGAATCATCTTTTCCTGGAGAGGCGTCGAGGAGAACAATGTCAAACTACTATTGAGAACCAGCTACTGGGCTGCCCCAAACAGCTTTGAATTTGGCCACCAGAGAAACAACCCTGGCAACAAAATATAAACAAGAGGAGGAAAACAAGCCCTGTCTCCTCTTGCACGAAAGCATTAGAGCAGAGATGTAACTTATCTGTTTTAGAAGTCCATTTTTCAGGTGTATAACTAATTCCCAGAGGGCAATTAGAGAGTGCCAAGCACAGCTGGAGCTTAGGTGATCCTATAAAATGATCAATCTGCTCCGGATGCAGCAGCTTGCTACCAGCGGAAGAGCACATGAGATTAATTGTACCTTTGATCTTGCACATAGGTCCAAGTCTCCCTCTGTAAGGTCAGGCGTGGAGCTAATGCTCATGTTGCGTATGAGAAACAGGGCGAGCCTTTCTTTCCGCAGGGCGGCAGACCAGCAGCCAAAGGACCTCCTCCCCTCTTTTTTTAAATCTTCTTTTCTATATAACCACATGGTCTCCCAGAGACAGCATTCTGTCTTGCATGAAACAATTCCCAGGCCCCTTAGGATGGCCACCCACAATCAATGCAGAAGGGTAAAGCGACCTTCCATCCCCACATGCCTATTATTTCACGCTGCCTTATTGGAAACAGCTTCTCAACTCCAGCAGGACAGACAAGACAAGCCATAAGATCCAAGGGCTACTCTCTACTCCGTTTTTTTTTTTCTTTTTTTGGACTAGCAGAGACCATCAAGAGCAGTTGCACTTAACTGAAAAATTCACTTGAATCTCTTATCTAGGCTGGACTCAATGCTTGGCTCTCTTAGCATACAGCAGGCAATCCTGATGCGAATAATACGTGTGTATTCAATGGTAATGCTCTGCAAGCAGTTTTGTACTCTAAATGCCTTTACTCCCTGCACATCCACAGAGCTAGACTGGATGCCAGAATTCATTTACAGTTTCGGCTATAAATCTGAATCCAGCAAACCCTCCATAGAAGCAGACAAGTCCCCAGTGTAATAATAAAGCAGTGCAAGACAGATTAGGAACCTAAAGCACAGAAACCCCAGCATCTGAGAGGCTCCCATCCAACGGAGCGGCTCTGCCAAAGCCTGTGTTTTCCCAATCCCCGGCACTGATGATGCACCAAACACAGTGCCTTCTAAGCAAGGCAGACAGAGATGCAACCACAGTCTGTCCGTCCGACGGGAGATGAGCTGCTACAGGACATCATTCAAAGCATCCTGGTGTCACCGAGTCACTGCAGCCGAGAAGGGTTTTGCTTTACGCCGCCCTCCGAGGCGGTGACCAGCCCTTGCAGGCTCGCCCAGGCTTAGCTCAGCCGCGATGATCCTCATCACGATCATCTTCCACCTAACTCCTCTCACTAAAAGCACGGTGCAAAGGCCAGAGCAACCGGGAGGACGCCTGCTGCAGTCGCCCACCAAGCTCGGCCGCTCGTGACGGACGAGGCGCTTTTCTGGCGAGGGGGAGAGCTGTTTGTTTTTCCTGTCTCTCGGTTCTAATCTCTTCCTCATTGAGGTCAGGTCACAGACTTCCCAAACACATCCCGGCATAGCAGCCACGGCTTCACTGCTGCGGTTTTTGATTTCAAAGGATAAGGACTGAGGTGCAGCGAGAACAGAGCCCCTCACCCTGCCTGCGAGTGCCCCCTGGAAAGCCGGCTGCTTCTCACTATTTCAAGGGAGTGAGGGTTGCATATTGGTCAAAACAAAGCAAAAATGACAAATTAGGTTAGAGGATTGATCCAATTTCTGATGGCCATTTTTCTTCTTCCAGAGTTGGCTCAGAGCCCTCAGTTTTAAATTTAGTGACTTTAGATGCCTTCTCCCCTGTGGTCCTGTAACTCAACACTAGCGCTTTATACAATCCATTATAGCTGAGAAGTGGCTGGCAGTTCAAAAAGATACAGGGATTAACATACGGAGAAGCAAAATGCCTGTTAAAAGAATTTTCAGTGTTGTGGAGCACACAAAAGACCAGGTATTTACATTGGGCAGGCCAGCATATTCCGTAAGAATTCAGAGCTGCAAAAATACAAATGTTTGCATGCATTAAAATGTCATAAGCATTTTAAGTAGGACCGCGCACCCTTACCACTGGGCTAGTTCTCCTTAAAACCAAGTTGCACAGAAGGATTCTAAATATGATCCGGCAAAAACAATCTTCAGGAACCAATTTTTCACTTCTACACTTGATCCACAGCACAGTGAATTCAGGACCGTGTCTTAATTTTAACGTGCTGTAGATCAGAGCTGTAGTCGTATTAAAAAGGTTTTGAAGTGAAGGGTAGTTTTGCAGGTCTCTGTGCTCTTCCATGGAACAAGCTGTGATGAAGGCACTCCACTTAGATGTGATCTTTTCTCAAATGTGAGAGCTGGGTATTTTATCTGGAGTTTACTTGGTATGTGCTTAGCAATGAAGTTGAAAGGGAGGCGACTAAGCTGAGGTATTAAGAGTGTGCTGTGAACAGCTGAGTAAATGGGGTTTGTTATTTATCACCATGTTAGCGATACAAAATTCAAGCGTAACCACATAGAAGGCTTAAGTGCAACAAATTTTCACTGAGACAGCATTTCAAACAGTGATTACGGGCAACGTCATAATATGATTTATCAGTAACTGCTCCTTAATGCAAACTAATGAGTACCCTGAGACAGAAAGGGGGAACGAAACTCTCAGGCCAGCCTCCCTGCTGCGAAAGCTAATGGTTCTCAGGAGAGCCTGCTGCATCCTTCCCTGCTGAAGCTCTGGTCGCAAACCCACACAGTAACTGCCAGGCCATAGAGTTTATTTCAGGATGATTAGCTTATTACAGATGAATGAAACGTTAAGGTATTTTAGAGTGACACATGATATGCATGGTACTGCGCCCAAGTCCACCAGCATAGTCACATGCAACACCAAAAGCAGAAGCTACAACTGGCAGAGTCCTCCTGAGGTTTTTTTCTTGGGGCATTGGCATGCAAAGCTCAGCTGGCCACAGGCAAGCAGGGAAGAGTTCAAATTATCTTCCCAAAGAACTGAATTTTTGTTTCAGACACATAGCTTCAAAGTTTGGATGTCCAAGAGATGCTGGAGAGCTGCACCCTCAACCCTGAATCCAGAGGCAAGGGGAATTTCTGTCTCACCTTCCAGTTCCTTCATGCTGCCCAACATTAAGTGACTTGCCAGGAAGACAATATCCCCCAAAATCCGAATGGGTATTTCCCCTCCCTTACTGAACTATTTTTGCACAGAAAAGTAGCTTTTAGACTGTGAAGGTAGAATATACTCATCACACATGCCCTCCTTACAGTGCTATAGCTATTATAAAAGTTATTTTGAGGCAAATGATGCGCCAAATTTCTCAGTACCTGGAAGCACCTCAGCCTTTTACCACTGGAAGGAAAGTAGGTTCCCATAGCAAGAGTCGTGTCTAGATTCAGACATTCAAAGCCTTTTTTAGATGTCCAACCCCAAACCTTCTGTACTGGGCAAACAGTGAACAGTGATCACCACAATATTTTATGGGATGGTTTAGGCACATGAAAAGGAACTAATCAATACAAATGTCTGAGAAAATCTGCCTTAGCAGGAAACTTGAGACAAGAAATTGAAGTACTTTTTAACCTTGCCAGCAGCTGCTGGTGTTTGCTGCCCTGCTCCACCTCCCTCTGTGCTCTCCCTGCATGGAGGAGGTCTTCACCCAGACACCGAGCGCCGCTGACGCTGCACACTAAAGGCAAACAGACTATCACATACGAACAGACGAGTAAGAACCAGAGGCCCCGAGGAACTCTGTGCCGCGTCGGTAACTTACTTTGCAAACTTTATACAGAACTGAGTGAAATACTTTCTTGTAGAGGCCAGATTGTCACGGATGATGGGGACGTTCTGTTTAATGTGGAGAATCACTGAGGTGACATAAGGACTCTGGTCACCAACGTGTTCCACGTTCTGCCACTGCATCTGCACAAAGGGGAAAAAACAACCAAAAAATCTGTTTAACTCATTAGGATTCAGGCAATAGGTAAGGAAAACTGTACAAACTTCCTGCCAAAAGATCTCTAAGGAATCATCAAGACACTGCCTCTGCAATTCACCACCAAGGTCAAGTTCTCCGTCACTATACTGATTAAGCAAAACCCTTCCACAACAAGATACAAAGAAAACCCAGAACGACCCTTTTTGCACCAGCAGAGAGAGATTGTGACTGGTAACCTACACAAATGGGGACCACTAGGATTAAAAAGGCTTTTGCAGCATGCCAGGCTGCCTTAATATTTAACAGTTTCCAGTCTGCCGGGATGAAGTGCTCATATAAATCCTGATTACAGGCATTTGAGAAAATATCTGCAAGCTTGCAAAGTCTGGATTCCTGTATGGCAGCCAAGACTCTAATACTGGTGAGACTGATGACAGATAGATGGAAGAGGTAGAAATAGTCTTAAAGTCCAAAGCACTCTACACCAGCATAGGTCATACTGAACACACTTCTGGTGTACAAGCTAGGATGCCAACTTCAGCTCATCCCAAACACACGCAAAAAAAAATACAAAACAAGACGAGTTACTCAACCTCCCATTTTGTTTTCATTTACCGTCAGCAGAAATGCAACAGAATAGCCCCCGTGAGCCAGATGTGCGACTCCCTCGACTTTCTCTAAGCCTTATTTGCAGTGCACAGGGAGTACACAGTCTAAGTCATGTGAAAAAAAAAAAAAAAGAGGAAATTGGGTAAGGCCTGGCCAAGCATCCATGCATATAACAAAGTCTCACTGAGGAACATGAACAACCAGAGAAGTGCTCTTAGCTCTGCTACTGTTCGGAGACTACGCACTCTCCAATGTGCTCCAGCTAACTGTTTGGGGATGCTGTTCCTCATGCTGGAGATGAAACAGGCGGAAAACGGATATGAAATCGGGACAGGAAACTGGGCACGTGCAAAAGATGAGTTTTTTCTTTTGAGGGGGTGCTTGTCCTCCAACTTGTTTTCTCAAGTTCTGGATTTTGCATGTCAAGTTTTTTATTCCTGGTTTTAATTTAATTACAGCTACTTTGTTCACTGCAACCCAGCTGATTCAATTCCATCCAAACAACATGCAGCCTAAGTGACTTAACGGGCAAGAGAAGCCAAATTCTTTGCAAAACCACAGTGTCTGAGAGAGTCTACACGTGTCCTACCAAAGCCGTCTTTATTTAAACCAACCAACCAAAACCCCAACCTGCTCATCTCACACCACCCGGGTAGCCAGAAGGGATATCTCTCTCATCCCCTGCTCTACAGGTTTTCATTCCATCTTACTTTCTTTTGGAAGACTGCTCAAGAGACAAGTGCTTTTCTAGTCCTCATGGTACTTGTCGTGTCCAAAGAAAACACTTTGTGCCTGTCTCCCTGACAGACTCACACATTCCCAGCGCTGGCCCTTCCTGACAGACAGCGATGCTCAACGAACAGTCCATCCCCATATAGCGGGAACGGCCAGAAAGTGGGAAGGGACTGCTGAGTTGAATTATTGCAACAACAATAAAACAGTAGCTTTTTCATTTTGTTGGTCTTCAGTCCAAAAGCAATACTTTACAACCAAACCTTTAAGGCATGAACAGTAAAAATAGCCCTTTGTGTGTGGGGGTGGGTGTGTTTCACCCAAAAAAAACCCCAGTAGCTGCAGTGAAAGACATAGTACACATACTGAAAAGTCATCAAAAGAAATATGAGCCCGACTCTTCTGGTAAAGCTTTGTTCCTGTCATTTTAAATTTATTCCTCTTTTTCCCCTTGTCCTATGTTTTTCTTGGGATATCTACACAGTTTACATCCATAAGCTGAAAATGAGCCCAAAGAACGGGCGCCCCGGGCGCCCCGGCACCAGCCGAAAGGCACCTGCACACGGGGCGACGCGGCCGCCTGCAAGGCCGGGACGT
Organism: Oceanodroma leucorhoa; assembly: GCA_030449065.1. Classification (NCBI taxonomy): domain Eukaryota; kingdom Metazoa; phylum Chordata; class Aves; order Procellariiformes; genus Oceanodroma; species Oceanodroma leucorhoa. Next base: position 1,299,817 of record JASVER010000089.1, on the reverse strand, counting down.
GGGTTTGAAAACCTGGTGCTACCTTCAGAGACGGTTTTTACCACAAAAACACAGGTCCCTCAAGATTTTAGGATGCTTTCTTAAAAGGGAGAGGAGAAGAGAGAAACCCTGAGCAAAACTGGGGTGGTTTGGCACGTAACAAGAGCTGCGCTACCTTCTGGGCATAGCGGGGGCTCGAGAGCGCTCCTGGGTGGGCCCGGCTGTGGGTCCCCACGTCCCTGTGTCCCCAGAGAGCTGGGAGTGGGGTGGCAGCCCCAAACCACGAACCACCAGGTCCCTCCTCCATGTCCAGCACTGACCTGGGTCTCTAGCAAAAGGGGTTGCTTTGTGATTTAACGGAGGATGAACCAGTCTCCAAGTCTCCCCGTCCTCAGTAGCATCCCACCGCCAGCTTATCGTTACAGGCTCCAGACTGAGCACAGGGAGCATCCGTAACCACCGGGCCAGCACCTTCTCCCTTGACCTCGTCTTGCTTCTGCGGGAAGAGGTGGGAGGGGAGAGGAAAGGCGGTGGGTGCTGCGGACAGCAGATACTGCTGCCTTTGAAACTGCCTCCGCCGTTTTCCGACAGGAGTTTTGGTTTGCACCGTTGCACCTTGTTTTGAGGGCTAAAACGCACTCACGCTGACTTTTAATTAGCAGCTGGCAGCTCTGATTGTTCTGCTCTTGGGGCTTTCCTTGTATGTATTGGAGAGATTATTAGAGCTCTGCATTTAAGTGCCTGCTGTTGTCCACTCGGTTGTAAGGAAGTAGGAAATTGCAGCTGTGCCAAAAGGTTTTAGCAAAATGTAAAAAACCAGCAAGCATTCGACATGAGTCACTAAAATGTCCCCCAGCCCCACTTACAAGCACAGTTTTACATATAAATCGATGCTTAATTCAGCAAGTAAATCAAACCTTATCCAGTGCAATCCATAAACTTAATTGAGGCAAAAATATCCCATGCAGATTAGCAGTTCCCTCATCCCAACAATTAAAAATAAAGCACACCAGGCAATTTAAGCGCCTGCTACAGATCAGTACAACACATTCACAGTACTTTGTTATCCAGAATATGACAACAGAGTTTAGGGCAAATTCCCCTCCCACCCCACATCCCAGCTCCCTGTCCCACAGCCATGTTTAATCATTCTACACCTGCTGTAGAGTTTGAGTAAAGATTATCACCTACAAATTTTGTAATATAGGGCCTTCTCATCATTTACCACTTCTTCCAGAACACACAAGGTAAATAATCAGGGAAACTGAGCACCATTCCCAGCTGAAAGCAATATTCGCGATGCCATTTTCTGTGTTAAATCTCTCAAAGTGGCCTGCAGCCAAAGTGGATTTAGAGGTTTAAGCATTTCTTAATTTACCTCCATAGTTAGCGAACATTTTTGCAAGGGGAAAAAAAAAAGTCAGACTCCCAACAAAGGACGGGGAATGTTGAATCCTGGAGGACATCAGAGTGAAGTAAATGAAAAGAAGCTAAACAAAGGAAGAGCCCTAATGGAGTAGGGGTCTTGAGACAGACGTGCCTTCCCAGTACAGGAAAACTGGAATGGATCAGCCATGCAGTCTTTATTCCTTTAATAAAGATTGAAATTTTACACGTCCAAATACTAACCCTGCGTTTAAGTAATTACATACATTTCTTATTCAACTGTCAGAGTAATAACCCAGCCCTGAAGGAAAGGGAGGAGGAGGGTGAAGGAAAAAAACTCTTGCACCAAACCCAGGTCTAGTAAAAATCACATAAAAGCAACTCTGTCTGATGCAAATAGTGGAATGTGTGCACAAGTGACAAGTATTTATTTAGCTAATTTCATAACACTTAGCTTGTTTATATATCATCAGTCCCATCACATGTGCTGCATTTTACCAGTGTTCCAAAGACAAAAATAAATGGCCTACCAGCTGCTGCTTTCTCAAGGTTGTGGTTTACTCGGGTACAAACAGTCAGAGCTAAGACAGTCAGATACTACTACGCTGCGTCGCTTCAGGAGGAGATCTAAGGAACTGTCATGGCACACACGCAACACCTGAAGTGCTGAGCCCTTCCTGACGGTGTTATTTTACTGGGCAAAAAAAAAATCCTCTTTTCATTTGGAACATGTACAAGCTCTATTACCAGCTGCATTCCACTTCAAACATTAGCTGGGGGTGGCGGTGCTAGTTACAGCTGGAATACATCATAAAGCAGAAAGCTATTAAAATTCATGGCAGTGAGACAGCGTGTTGATCCTACAAAAATGGAGCTCGATGTTTAATATTTCTAATTAAAAAAATAGTTCAATCCACTTTTGTTGTCTTCACCTCTGTCTAAAGCAGTCTGGGTTTTCACAATAGTTTGGCACGAAAACACAGCTCTACATTTCAAACGTATAAAAGCCAGCAGTGTAACTGCAACAAAATCCTTAAGCACTGATCACATGGGCCTCTCTAGGAATGGCTCCATATGTCCTTGAGAGGATCACAGAAGCAATAGGGCTCAGTCTCAGTTCTGTATTACCCTTTGAGTACCTCCATTTAACAGCCACAAACAAGCAGGCTAGAAAAACTCCTTGTCAAAGAACACAAAGAGAATAGCAAGCCAGAAGGTGTATTTGAAATTTCATGCTTACAAAAGTTCTCCCAATTTTAAAGACTCTCACTGGCATTAGGAATGGAAAGAGAAATCCTTAGATACTCACAGAAAGTATTTTATTATCCATGTGTTTTAATGTGCTGCAAAAGAATGAATGCTCTAATCTGAATGATAGAAGCTTTTGGAGTGAAGGATATATTTATAACTACAGCAATTGCTGCTCTAAGAAGCAAGAAGAAATCAGTATATGGCTAAGTCTCAGGGCAGCGTAAAAGGATATACCAATAGYGAAAGCAAACAAGAACTCCACATGGATCTTAAGGCCACCTTTTCCTGAAACAAATCCATCCCCTACCTTGCTCATAGCGGTCAGGGCAGGGTCACAGGCTACATCCAGGTCCTGCACTAGCAGCTGTATGCTGTTGGAGATCACACTGCAAAAGAAAATCAAGCACGAGCTTTAGAATAGTACTCAGCAACACAGTGCCAGAACTGGCGTATTTGACTGCGAAAGGAGGAAAATCATCTACTAGCTGACAGTAGCATTATGCTGTGAATACACATGGCTAAAACTTGTACTGAAAAGAAGCCGGGAAGTTCTGCATGCTGTTCATCGGGGAGCTACACAATGGGCTTTAGTGTAGAGAGGACATTTTTATAGTTGACCTTTCTCTGCTTTGACACATAGAACAGGCTGGAGATCAAAGATGTCAGATGGGGTAAGCCCCTGCCTGCGCATCAGGAAGAGGAGAAATCCCCGAGTACCGAGCCCAGACTGGGATTCGGCTTCAGATTTAATCCAGTCTGCATAAAACTRGTATTTTATCATCTCTCCACTTATTCACAGTCAATATTCTACTACTCACAGAAACTTGCAAAGAGGATTTTAAAAAGTACATCTGTATGAGTTCTGAATGTGTCTCCCATTTGAGAAGATCAAGGGAGATGTCTTATTTACACTATGTCTAGGATTGCCGCCATCCACTGTTTGAGTTTCTTAGAGACATATACCAGACCAAAGGATACATTAGTCAAACACATTTCCCTCCCTCCTTTTTTTTTTTTAAACAGCATGATATTGCTTAGTGACATATCTGATGCCACCATATTACAATGTGCATAGAGGTGCAACTGATCCTAAAACAACAGCCGAGAAACACTGTCTGCAGCAACTCGGACCACCCTCAAGGGCAGTAACCCAGTACTTGCATTACAGACAACTTCTGCTAGAAGTAATAAGTGACTGTGTTTCACAAAGTAAGCAGAGTTTTTAAAAACAGTGTAAACTTTAAATCTGCCACAGATGCCTGTTTACAACTTCGGGATTATATATGTAAGAACTGGATTTTACTTTTCCTCTTTCTCATGATGCTAGCACAGATGGGAATCACAGATCTGCAAGAAATCTGACCAGTGCTTCCTCAAACCATCTTTCCTCCCCCTTGTTGTCTTCATGCACTTCTGGGCACTACTCTGGATTTCCCTGTTCAAAATGTTTTTAAGCGTCCTCATCGAGATATGGTATCACCCATTCGTAACTACTGCTGGCATCTGGGTGTTGTTCTTCACCGCAACCCGCAGAGGCTGTCTGTTCCCTTTCCTAGAGCTCTAGCACATAAAGACCGGAACAGGATGCCAAGTAAAAGACTGCTCCTTCAGAGCAATTAATTGTTTGTAAAGGCAAACTCATCCAAAATCAGTTGGAAAAATTAATATGGGAGATGAAGTGACCATTGGCTTCAAGTTACGTGACCTGAAACTTGCACTGGGATAAAAAAAGCCTGTGACCGTTTCTGCTGGTGCCTCTGCTTCTGCTGGGCACTACAGGATTTACTCCCTCGGGGGATTCCACCAGCTCAAGCGATGCCAAGGGAGCCAGACTGAAATAACTGTCTCCTGGGCACAGCTGACTCCTGCAGGGCAGCGACTTGTAGGAAAGAGTTGTGGTTTAGCACCAAAATGAAACTCTACTCTTACAGTGGAGTGACTTCATCACCAGTCTCCACACGTCAGGAGCCTGTCTGAAGCTGRGTGACCAAGTACAGGTTCTCGCCTGAAAACCACAAGATTGCAAATAGGGAGAGAAACCTATTTGTCTGCACTTCAAAACAAACACACCAGSTGTAGAGGGGTATTGGTGCAGCAAGAAGCATGTTGCAAATGTATCACGACACATCAAGAGGGTTTGGATCCTGGTTCTGCGAGAAGCCACTTCAAACCTTTGCCCCRGGCAGCACAGAACAGTACTTCAGTGGCAGTTAATGAATCCTCATACAATTCCTGATAAATACACAGAAGCTGATAGATYGGGAAGCCAAGGCCATAAATGAGCAGTATAGTTCTAGTATAGTAAGTTCTTACTATAGTAAGTTCAACGCTCAAGGCCTTCAAGGGGTCTCTGAACACTGCCCATAATCTCACAACAGATCAATAGGGCAGAGTGTGGAAATCATGGTCTTCTGGATTTACACAACAATCATTTTCCTTCTGTTGAGCTTCAAGAAGAGCTCATTATCTTTTCCACATTTCCTAAAGAAAACACTTGGCCACCCCCGGGATAAAATCCCCTGCGTTGATCACTTTATACACATTTGGGGTGGTTCTGCACTCTCGTTTCTGCGAAGGAAGAAACACTTTCCAGGGTGTGTAAGCAGCAACGTTTTATCACCTTCTTTATGACCGTGCCTAACAAGACATCAAATCCCAGAAGAARCAACTTGTTTGATGTTGGATGAGCAAGCGCCAGAGAGGTTTATAGCACTGACAGAAGACTGGACAAAGCGCTATACTGGAACAGACTGAAAGTCAATTAAAAAGCCTTTGTTACAAGATACATMAGGCCTGTCAGTTAGCTTTAAAGCTGTCCAAAACAGCAAACATGAACTATACATTTAAACAAGTTCCAAAACACATCATATTGGCCGCCTATGACCAACCACCTCGTGAAGCAGCCACCGTGGAAACTGAGCAGCGACTCAAGGTAGCTGGCTCCTGCCGGACAGGTCACAAGAAAACACAAAACTCACCCTYGACTTGTCCATGTTAAGAAAATCTCACCATATGGCATATTTTATTTCTACTCCCCAGMTACCTTGCTTGCTATGGCTTAGTGGAGACAGCAACTCTAGCTTTTGGTCAGAGATTCACTCTTAAAAAGGTCTGAGAATTATCTAAAGGCAAGGGAGTCTCTGCAGCCTGGAACGGAGCCCGAGACCATGTGAAAAACCTGGATGGAAATTCAGTGGGATCCTGCCCACTGGAGCAAAGGAGGAGGAATCACAGGAAGGAAGTCTTCTGAAAAAAATCTTACTGCTATCTGGGCTGAATCTCAGTTTTAAGGAGAAGGAGAGCTGTTGATAGGGATTATTTTCCCAGCTTTGCCAACGTTTTCTTTTGTCTGATGCGAGGCAAAACAATTATTTTTTTGCCTTGATTTCCCTCTCTCAAAAAATATTCAAGCTGTTTGTCAGTGGTGGAGAGAAGAGGATGTTAGAGGGGAATATTTTTAGCATCGTTACGTGAAAGTTATTTTAATGAATGATAATCTTCTCTCAATTATAATCCCCAAATATAAGATTGGATCAGTCTTTTATGTCATCTGAAATGGGGTTTGATCATACTGACAAGGCTGCTGATTAACAGTGGGAAGCTAAAGCAGGAAGGAATGTACTGAAATAGCTTCCTTTCTTGAAATGTAACAGCCACCTCACAGAGCTGCCAAGATGCAAATGATGTTTCAAATGGAAACTCACTATTTCCTTTCCCCTTTCCAGTGCTCTTGCTCCTTTGGCTAGGAGGATGGGGAACAACTACCTCTGAAGTCTGTACTACTGCTGCTCTTGGACTAGCCAAAGGATGACCATTCCTTCACCAGGGAAATGCCTATGCCTAGGCTGCAAATCTGGGTGGGTCCTACGACACTGGGATCTTCGGCTTGTATTACTCCAGCACCATCTGGCTGACAAACTAGGATGTTTGATATACGCTGGGAGGACGCATCTGCTGAACATACATGCTGAAAGTGTCCATCTCTCCTGTCAGGTTGATTCTCTCCACTAGACTTGCATCCACTTTTTCTTTGAGTTTCTCTTCCAGCTGTTAGGAAACAAAACAAGCAACAGAAAGATCAGATTTCATACTTGAAATGATCAGTCTTGAGAACTAATGTCCTGGAAAAGCCAGCTTCTTAAAACCTAATCTGTGCTCAGACTATATCCAAAACTCAGCCAATGAACAACGGAAATCTCTCCTTGTTGGACACCCTAGACATCTTGATCTGCCAGGATGGCCTACGGTGCCACTGCGTCCTCAGAGTAGTAACCTCCAAGGTCATGTATGTAACTCTAGCATGACATGCTAATGTACTAGCTTAACACTGTGGCACCTGTCCTGCTAATAAAGATGTTTTCCAACACCCTGTCTGTGCCCAAAACTGCAGAGGAGGAGGATTGCCAGTTCTGCTGGTGGAGAGGCCCTGATAACGGCCAAACATCACAGCTCATCTACTAACCTATGGCATTTTGAAAGCACCTGAATGGAAGGAGCACTGTGGCTGCAAAGCATATCAGCATAAATACCTCCTCTCCTCACTCCACCTTGCCCCAGTATTTCATGCAAGCATTCTCCCAAACCTATTCTGAATTACTGTTTTTCTTGTTTTTATAAAAGGGAGATCATGAGCCATGAGAAGAGTCTTTTTTTTTTTTGATAAAAAATTTGGTTCCCAATCCAACACAAATCATCTAACAACTATAAAAGGATAGCTTCCAAAACTGATGCTGCAAAGCAGAATTACAAGCAAATGACTTTTCTCGGGCAGAAACAGCAAAATCAATACTTTTCTTTTTTGGAAATACAGATTTAATGATGTAGAGCTTAATAATCAACGGGATGCTATGCGGAGCAGACACTACTACGGATATTTTAGTACTTCYGACTCTTCTGGTCTCCACAGCAGCCCACCCCTGAAGGGGGAGCAGCACAGCTCCTCGTGACAGAAGAGGGGCTGCTGCTGGGTGCCTTTCAGAGGTGCCGTAGAGGAAAGCTCACCTGCTGGGTGGTTGCCAAGCAGTACTCTGCAGTACTAAGGATGCTGCAAATGAGACAGAGTTCTTCTAAAGTAAAYTTAGCCACTTCAGAGCCTTCCTTTTCTTTCAGCAAACTGGTGATGGTGAGCCCACCACCGCTGCTAGTTGTCCTGGGAAAAAAAGACAAAACCTGTAAAGCTTTCAGGTGTACAGACACACACAATGCAAAATTACTGCTAGATTTCAATGCCACAAAAAGCCCTTATGACCACAAAGYCCAATGTCCTGTGCGTCACAGGTCAGTGTCACTCTACATCAAACCCACAGCTGCTATTTTGGTTAAGGAACATCTTTTAGAAAGACAAACAGAACTCGGTATCAAGTCTTCAGGCAAAGGACAATTCACTCATTCACAATATGGTAGATTAGGATGCAAGTGGAATACAGCTTTCCCCAGCTAGCTTCACCTTCACTGCCAGTTACTCAAAATCTAATTAAAGATTACAGAAAAATATCAGTAACTATCAGGCAGCTTGTCATATTTATCTTCTCAGTACTAAACAGATGTCAACATGCATTTGAAACTTTTGGTAACCTGTTTTAAAAACTGATGATAGCAACACAGTAAATTATAGAAGATGCAGCTTCTTTCCACCGTCTTCCAGTGATTAACGGCTGTGTATCAACAAAGAAAGACTCAGAACAGTTTAGAGTCAGGAAATTCCCTACCTCTCAACTCTTTATAATCCAAACCCATTAAAAAAAATAGGACAGTGATATTTATCTTGGACAGCAAAAACGGAGCACGCAAAAAAATGTGTATAAAGAATGCAACTGAGGTCTGATGGAGAATGCACATTAAATTTATCTTTCCACTTGTCTGGATGTAACCCTCTCCCCTTACATCTGTAAAAGATTTTACTGGTTTCAGAAATTTATTCTGCTGCTCCCAGGTTTACAAGGGAAACAAACTGAAGATGGTAAATAGCATACAAAATTACCTGTAGTTAAGGCTGGCAATATCTCAAGGAGCTCCTTTAGCCTGTACACTTACCCATATTGGTGTAAACCCATAATGATTTCCTTTATTTTCACTGCATTTACATCTACATATTTTATTCATACGTATATAAATGGAGTTTATAGACAGAGTTACAGGTAAGCACTTTAGCATCACACAAATAAACCACCTTCATTATAAATGATTATATGTATAATGTTGAGGTAAGGCAGCTAAGAATCACAGTGTGACTTTGTTACCCAAGTGGCAGGGTAAGTGCAATTCTGAGAGCCAGATCCCTGGGAAGAGACTTGGGCTGGCATTTCAAAAGGAACTTCAAGAAACTGTAAACCTGACTGCTGACCAAAGCCAAATACGCAGCTATCCTCCAGAGGCCCTTAAAAGCAAAACAATGCCGTGACTGTCCATTTGGTCTCTTGCTGTTTCTCACTGCAACGAACTGAAGTTTTGAGAAAATCGTGAAGTAAATGTAGTCATACATAGCATGGCTGCTACGTGGTTTCTTTGACAGTGAAACATAAGTGTTCACAAGTACGCAATTATTAATTATCTTTACAAAGCATCTGCTCCTCACTGGAATGTCTCACCAGACGGTGCTGCAGAATTTGGGAAGCGAAACTCACTTGGGCAGGTTTCCAGACAGAATTTTCCAGGCGTATTCCCGAAGGTACTTCTGGAATATGGTGGTCAGGGCTATCATCGGCTCGCCTGTGCTGAGCTGGGAGCACTGCACCATGCACTTCTTGTAGTACACAAAGAGGTCGGCACAGCTGGGCAGGACAGCTCCTCCTTCGTCCACGTTGGGCTTGGGGGGACCTTGAGCCTTGAAGTCAGCCACAAACCTGTCAATCAGTTCGCCGAGATTTCTGATGCGGGGGAACAATAGAAAGATATTTTAGTATGTTGGGGGAGGAAACGGAGGGAAGAGAGAGAATAATGCTTAAAACCAGATGCCCYGTCTTGTGACACCAGCAAACACATTCAGATTTTAGCAGCTGGGTATTCCAGCCCTTTCTTATCTCCACCCTCTCAGCACAAAGCTCATACAATAACGCGGACTGGACCGATGAGTAACGACCTTTTGTACTCAAGAGTTTTAGTGGCAGCTTCAATCTGTTCTCCAGTCACATATAACAGCTCGCAAGTCTGCCAGGACTGGGTTCARCACATCTGATGCAAGTGCATAAAGCATATGCTCAAGTTTCATTCCTGGCACCGGCAAAAGTAACAGTCGGGCTTCCCATATCAGTGGCCTCCGGAGCAGACCTCGGGGAATACGGCTTTTAAAGGGATGTGCTAAAAATGGTGTGCCATTTGCCATTTCTTGGTCCCATGTGGATACCACCTGGTTTTGTACAACTTCACACATCCTTTAAAGAAGTTTTATTTAGCATGAGCGCAAAGTGCACTTCCTAGTTAAACTCTTCTTAAAAGCACAAAAAGCCTTCCTATTGTCTCCAATGATTCATTATAACCTGGTCCTTACTCAAATATTTTGGTCTTTAGGCAACAATAAACTTCACTGTTTCATCACGACAAAAAGGCTTTTTCACATGGCAGAGGGCCAGAACCATCAATACAGGACCAAAGATGTCTTCTGATCTCGAGGAGTTCCTCTGGTCCTACTCCTCCAGAGACAGCACATCCGCGTCAGGAACAAAGACCAGCCCTCCTGACACCGGAGCTCAGCTAAGTGGAGTAACCTTTGCCAGACGAACTCAATTACAGCAATAAACCTCCTCCCCCAGACACACAAATACACGCATCCTTCCACAAGTTTGGCTTTYGAGGAATATATAGACATTTCAGATGACAGAGTGGCACTCCGCTGACCAAAAGGAGTTGTGAAGTTCCTGTATTTTATATTCCCGTTTCCACTACGGTCTTGGCTCCACTTCCCCCAGCTCTCCCCTTCCCTCCCACTGCTGAGGGTGTAACGGCTGCGCTGTGCCATGATCCAGGTACCTACGTGGAAAGCCAAATCCTTAGAAGGAGAATGGGAGAAGAACAAACCTAAACTGTAACTCCCGCAAGCAACTGAACTATCATTTAAGTAAAAAAAAAAAAAAAAAGGCATTACTTTATAGTTAATATATTATTTTTCAGCAACAGACTTAGTTGACAGAATTGCAATGCTGTCCATAGAAACGAAAACTCTTCTTTAAAAGCCTGTCAAAGAGTTTCAACTTGAAACGTTCTCCTAGTCTTAGGCCAGCTCACAGGGCACCCAGCACACCACGAGAGTTCACGCAAAGGGACTGCGTTAGGGTCTCCCRGGATGACTACGGCCTTACCGCCAGCACCCACGGCACAGCGGCTGCGACTCTTTAGCACATCCTCACTTACCTCTGCCAATGAAAGGGGAAAAAACCCTCAACGACAAAAACTTTTCCCCAATTTCTGTCCTTCCTTTCTTTTTGTCTTTGTGAAAGAGCAAAACCACTCAGATTCCAGTTTACCAAAGAATTCAAAACGCTGCACGAGTGGAAAAGGTGGCCTGGCTCTTCCCTGATGAACTTACAGACGGCTGCACCAAAACGGATGAGCTCCTACCATGGATGATCCGCTGGGCCAAGCTCATCTACAGAGATGTGTACGCAATATCAGGGCTTTCAATCACGAAGCAAGGCTCTTTGGCTTACGCTAGGCTCACGGGCTATTGCAAAGACAAGTAGCCCCTTTTTTCATGCTTATTGCTTGCTGCTTTGAGTACAGAGCCCTGATTCCACATACACGCACAGTTCCACGGCTTTGTTACAAGAACCGTAAAAACATCAGGCTGCTCAACTGCCGTGATAAATCTCTGTGCTGGYGCAAGCAATTGAACGCTGAACCGAAGCATCGATTGTATTCGACCACAGTGGAGCAAAATATACCTCCCCCCGTAGCTGCAGGAGAGCCAAACAGATGGCTGCTGCAGGGGGGCTCACACGCGCTACGAGCTGCAGCATTCCTTCAGGTTCTCAAGTAAAGCAGACGTGGCTTGCTCCTTGTCAAAAGTCCCGCTAAATTAAACAGCTGCATCTCCACCTCCGCATCTGCGCTTTGCTCCATCTGGGCAACAAAGTGGAGCTTTCCTAGCATTCACCAGCCACTTTTTTTTTTTCTTCATTCTCTCAGTCTCAAGACGCAGTGAGGAATGTCAATGGCTTTTGTTTCTCTATGCTTACTCCACATGTTCTCCTCTTCTCCAAGGCAAAGTGAAATGTATCTACATTTTCCCGGTCCCCCAAGGTCTTGTCAACCAGGATGCAGGAGCAAATGCAGCTGTCCAAAAGAGCCGGGAGAGCAGCGCTAGAGCTTCATSCTTGTTCTGATCCTAACCTGGACAAACTGCCCGTCAAAGGCAGGCCAGGAGGACTGCTCTTATTTCAGCATGGGATTGATACAAGCAAAACATCAGGACATTGTGCACTAAGGGAACTAATGTATTATTAATGCACAYCTCAGTTGATGTCAATCAAACTTGCACATTACTTTCAGTTGGCCTGAATACAGTATGAAGGCTAACAAACTTTGTGTGGTACAATGGGAGCGCAAAGAATTTGGCAGAAGAAGCTACTGGGAGATGAAACATGAAGAAGGCAGGAGAGCTACAGAAAATGAACATTTTCTCTATATAGACTCTGCAAAAAAGCTCAAAGCAARTTCTCTGGTAGCGCAGATGTGGTATTTCCTAACAGTAGCATATTTATTGGGAGCAAGAACTCTCCAAATCAAACCAAGAGAAAATATGAAATGAAATCTTACAAAGAGAATTTTCTTTTGGTTCTTAAATCCTTTCATTCCTATATTCCTCTCCCTTTTTTCTTTCACTCAACCTATTCAGTGTTTTTCCTGCATCTCTGGCAATCATGAGAGGAACTAGGCAACTCCCCAGCAGCATGAGAGGAGAACGTGGTGATTAGTAAGTCTGTTCAGTGATGTGAACAGTTGGTATCTGTTGGGCACTGGGATGGGGCAATGGCATTGAGACACCTGGACCACGTGCAGGATACTTTCCATGGACTGGGTATTTTGGAAGCCCCTTTGCTCATGAAGGCTGCAAACACACACCAGAAGAGAAAGTGCCAGTTTTCTGAACAAYCAGATGCACACGTGCATTTTAGCACACTTAACCACGGCTCTGCATACTCTCATCACTGCAGACCTGACAGAGCTCTTCCTTTACTCCATCAGAATGGTTCAGCTCACACGTGTACGCTCCCGTCGCTCCGACAGACCACAAAGAAGAGCTAAAGACACATATCCCAACGGGGCAGAAATGAAACCTGCTTCGCTGTTAAGAAATCTGATATTTACGCTGCAGCTAATAACGGTGGAGAGCAGCATCTTTAAAGTCTTTCTTTCAGGTGTCTCCTCTTGAATTRCTACAGATTTTGGCACTATGCTGCTTTAAATGGGTATGGAAACAATTTTTCAGGAGAAAAGGTCCAGGCTGCTTTCTGCCATAGACTTAAGGCAATGATGAACAAAACTGTCACACTACTCTCACTATTCAGAGCCTAAACATACAATGAATTATCTAAGCAACCCTCATTTTCAGACATCAGCAACAGATTCCTCAAAAGTTCAATCAAAGGAGGRAGAAGAGAGAAAATCATAAAGGAAAGCAACTTTTGGCAGACAGGGGCAGCATGGGGAATACTGTGGCAGTTTTTCTTTGAACTCCTTGCAGCCTCTGGCTATAAAGCTAATATAAAACATCTCAGGATTGTAAAGGAAAAGGAAAAAAAAAAAGTAACTGAAAGGACTAGGAGTGCAGTGGGGAAGAATTACCAAAATGGGGATTAAAATGGCCCCCAGCGAGCAGGGAAGAAATATTAAAACAAGTTAGTGCTCAGCTGGCTGAGGGCAGGGGGGGAAATATCTGTTTCCCTTTGTTATACTGCAGAGCGGAACTTAAACCCAGCATGACAGACMACTGTGCAAGGCTTCATTTGTTTGYTTATTTATTTATTTAAAGCATAAAAGGTTGATGGGACATGGGAAACCTTTTTYAAGATGGCTATCTTGGAGTTTGGACAAAAATCAGGACACTACGAGCCTCGAGTTATGCACTCTCTCATGTGTAGGTCCTTGGAAGACAGAAGGACGTAGACAGATGAGTTACATGAGGCAGGCCCCTCTTTCTCCTTTCCAGCCACTAACCTGCACTAAAAGACTGTATTAAACTTTTTTCAACTATCTCCCCTCCCAGYTGGCACTGCAGTTGTTACAGAGATGTTATTTAAACCCTGGTGTGAATCGAGGTGCACAAGAAAATGTGGTGAGAACTCTAAAAACTTCTCAGAGCTCTATGCTGAAAGCTCCTTTCATCCAAGTTATTTTGCTGCAAGTCAGAGAGGAAGATGAAGAAGGGTTCTAGGGATTAACGCCTCTGACAAAGCCCCAATCTGTGACCGATGATAATGTTATCTTACAGGCAGTTTATCAACAGCAGCTTTCATCTAAGGATCTCAAATAACTTATTTCTATAAAGCAAGCCTTGAAATTCCTCTGCCACAAAGCCACATGTGTATTTTACAGAAAAAGCAAACCTACTATTTGTGGAAGATACCAGACGAAAGAAAGGCATATGTCTGCAGTGGGAATTGCAGAGGCAACAGAAGCAATTTCAGAAACACTGAGCCTCTTCCGCCGAAAGGCAGTGGGCATCATTCCTGCAGGCCTCTGCAATTACAGATGAAACCAACACCCACAGCCCTCTGAACGCCCATTTTTGCCTAAGCAAAGGTCCCACTCATTCTAACTTTCTTGAACCATGAGTACTGCTCCTGATGAAATCAGAAAGCAGACTTTCAAGAAATTAATTTTCTGCAGCTTGAGTACAGAATCTAGTACAATCCAACTGCAATTCACATTCCAAAGCAAACAAACCCAAAAGAGCATGCTGGTTACTCACTTGTCCTGGGACTCGATATACACATAAAGGTGAGGCTCAAAGCACTTGGAAACAATGCCATGAAAAGGATTGTCAGGGACTTTTGGCTTCTTCGGCTGTAAGAAAACATTCAGAGTGTTGGTTTCAAACCTGCCCTGTAAGACCTAGAAGAAATAGTAATGCAACAGCGCAGAAGATCTAAGTCTTTAGAAACATTACAACACACAAATTTGCTGACAAATAATCAAAGGCATGTAATCAACAGTATATACAGCGTCAGTGTGTCCAAGTCTTCCCTTGCTCTTAGAGCTGTTAGTATTCCAAGGAATTATCTTTTCACTTGTAAAATATTCTTATCCTTAACGAGAAGGCTGCTCCATGCAAACAGATTTCAGTAGAAGAATCTTAATGCAGTTTGTAAATAAAACCTCGCTGAACTCTTCAAACAGTAACAAGACTGCACTAGTCTCCTCTGAAATGAAATGCAGCAGTTATTTGGAAGCAACACTGAAAAATCCCTACATTTTAGAACATTAAGAATAATAACTCAAAGTTACAGACTTCATCTGGATTAATTTTACTTAGATAAACAGAATGTAACTACTGGAGGAGCTGGAATTGTACAGGCAAGATTACAGGACTSCTTTCACTGTGAAACATGTTTCTGGGGATGCAAAGACTACTTCAAAATCACATTTAGAGCGTTRAGCACATATGCCATTTGGGGGTCATCCGGTTTACTCTCATTTTAGTTTAGTACCGCGCTCTACRCAGCRGCCAAGCACATCTCACTGAAGCCAYGGGGACTACTCATATGCTTAAATTTGTGCATGTTTAAGTACCAGGCTGGGCAGGGCCTTTAAGCTCACCTTTGGCCTACARCTAGATTTTTTTTTTCTACCAATAGACAATTTTTCTTGTTGCTTCCTGGCAAGCTGACAATTTTTCACTGCCTGCAAAGAGGGCTGCAGTGACTCTGGAATGGAATTCTTGCCTCTCTCCGCAAAAAGCCAGGATCAGCTCCCAGCCAATGMAGATATGAATTTTTTCCAGCTGAAATTTTTTTTCAGCATAAGAAAAGCAAAACAAGAGAGCCTARAGGACGTACTCTTCTAAATGACAGAGGAGGTGACACGAAGTCATTTGCAGAAATAGCAAAGAATGACAAGGCAAGCATTTCTCAGAAATAATTAAGACTCAAAGACACAATGAATACTAACATACGGCTGCAAACCTAAAGCGAGCAAATGGTTTTATGGAGACCAGACCACCTCTATGAGACTGGCTTCATTAACCTTCTCACTAAGAGCATGACTGGAGAATGTAAATTTTTACAGCTTTGGGAGAGAGCCATTACCCAGCAACCTCCGCCCCAGCCCCTTTGCCAGTGCCTGCCCGTTTCTGCCCGAYGCACACGCTCATTGGAGCCGGGAGSAAAACARTCGGTGGTAATTACAGAAACCTTCCCGTCGCCAAGTCTCCAGGATGGCAGCGCCAASAGAAGGCTGCAGATTCACGATGTTTAGGMTTTACCAGGCTGGAAGAGCCAACTCCTAATGCAGGACTGGTTTTCTGTGTGTGCACGTGTGTCTTTGCATCACGCTGCTCCCAGCRTGTCTGGTGGAGAGAATACTAAATCTTTTAACAGTAGCAGTGAAGCTGTATTTCTGAGTGTGCAATCCTGTCCAAAAGCTGCAGATGTTTAAGCTATTTCCTCCTTGAGTTTGATGGAAATAATAAAAGGTTACTGTTGTCACAGTAAGGAGGTCTGCAGCTGGCCCGGTTTCCTTTCATTACTATCCAAAGTAAACAGATTAAATCGAACTGCTAGGATCACTAAAAGAGGTTCTTTTTTAACATGGATTTCCCCCCTCCCCAAATTCTTGTGCTCCCTCTTACACTCCCAAGTGTCTTGAATTCTCAGGACTAGTGTCTTGAAGAGCTCTACCACTCAAAACTCTTCATCTTCAACTCTTCCTGCCCCTTCTTCAGCTAGTGACAGCAGAAGAGGAGGCCTCCAACATGAACTCACCAGCACTAACCACCAGCTGTCGGCTCTTTGAAAGTGAAATATTGGAGCCTACGGGGCTCCCATTTGGCAGACAGGGGCCTGCAGGGCAGCCCCCCGTGCGGCAGAGTCCAGCACTGCCTCGTGAGCATTAACACAGGGCGTACCCAGAAAGAGAGGGCAACCTCGCCACAAACAGCATTTCAAGGGATATCTCAATGGATGGCTTCGTAGCAGCCTCCCCATGCACAGGGAGTCGAGCAATTCCTTTCTCAGAAGCACCTGAAGTGCTTTTGGCCAGGGCAGTGCATTCTACTGTTCAATAAAACCAGCCCTAAGCAGCCCAACTATTGCAATTATCTCTTCATCTGCCTCCTAGCACCACTGACTTCTCCAAGGATGTCCTCTCATCCCAACACGGCACATCAGAGCCAACCTTCTCCCAGCCATTACAGATAGTGGAAAGCAAGCTCTTCACAAAGAACACACCACGCACGTGTCTCCCCAGGTTCTCAATCTCTCTCTTCCAGATCACTAATAAAGTCCAGCCATTACCAACTGTCCAAGTTGTAATGGAAAGAGCAGAACTTTGCTTAATCATCCTGTTTCAGGACTTCTGCTGTGGGTGGAAGGCAGAGGGCTGCCCTGCTCATGTGAAAATCTGGAGGGGATGCAGCGCAGCAAACGGTGCTGGTGGAGAGCTACCACCCCCCAATCTCCCCAGGGGCACAGATCTGAGGAGGTTCTAGGGTCCTGGTCATCCGTCAGGATACCACCTGTAAATGGCCCGTTTACAGGGCTGTAAAGTCACCGAACAAAGAGAGGGTACCTGCCTCAAGCAACTTACAATTGAACACTTAGAAAACGCCCATCTGGTGAGTAAAAAATATGGGTCTTAAAGGCTTTGATATTGGTGCCAATTAAAACAATTGCGTTTACTATTCACTCCTTTAATGTTTGCAGAGGGCTTTGGAAACCCAGTGCTTTTACAAGTGGTTAGGTGTTGCTTGCTTTGCAGAGGTAATGGATGAAAAGCACTATAGAGATAAAAATCCCAGAAGTACTATATCTGGAGTGAAAATCTAAAACTGACACTTGAAAGTTCAGTGAGCTGCCTGGTGACTCCAGACTTCGTTTGCTTGGCTGACAAGGCAAAATATGAATTGCAACTGTTTGTAGTGGGAGCTTCTTCTGGGATCTGAAAACCCAACCTATGCTAGTTCATCT
Source organism: Oceanodroma leucorhoa (assembly GCA_030449065.1). Taxonomy (NCBI): domain Eukaryota; kingdom Metazoa; phylum Chordata; class Aves; order Procellariiformes; genus Oceanodroma; species Oceanodroma leucorhoa. The sequence continues at coordinate 1,282,082 of JASVER010000089.1, read as the reverse complement.
TTCTTTGACAGAATCCTGTAGTTACCTTTGAGCTGTTGCCGTATGGGCTAGAACAGAATCCAACTCACTCTCACATGGCAGGATTGTCTCCAGACTATTAACTGAAATAAAGATTGCTTTGGTTTCAGTGAAGTGAGCCAGAGCAAACCACGGTCGTACTGGGAGCCTGTATGCTGCACAGAGGATCAAAACCGCACTAAATTAATTGCTGTGAAAACAAACCTTTCAAATCAATGTGATGGGAAGAGCTTAGGCACCACTAGAGATTTTGACACACAGACTGCCTCACTGACAACTGGAGAACTTCAAAGACTTACTTTGTCCGTATCACTTTTCTCGATCACAATCTCATCTGTCTCTGTCCCACTTTCATCCTCCAGAAACGGGTTGGTGGAGGGAGGTGGCACTTCTGGCTTCTTCTGTTAAAAAAAAAAGGAAGCTCCTTAGAGAACAGTCTGTTTTGTCCGCTCTGGCACACAGCCGCGTCCATGTTTCGCTTTACTAAGCCCTCCAAAGCACTGTACAGCAGTTTGTCTTCTCCAAACGCAGAGGTGACTGCGGAGTGCCGGGCCGTGCCTCTCCATCAGGGTTAGGGCAGACTCCCTCCTCGTACAGGGTTTTGGTCTGGTTCCCCCTCCATCACACCACCAGCACGCTTCATCTTCAGCACCCTCTCACAGCCCGCTCGTCTTGCACCCACGCTCACCCGCTCTGCCCGAATCGTCCCCGAAAGGGGCATTTTGACCAGGGTCACATTTCCGTTCTCTCAAACCACACACTCCAAAGCACCTGGTCTCCGGCGGGAGGACCCATGACAGCAGGCCCCAAAACTCTGCCGCCGCAGTAAACCCTCCATTGCTGCAGACCGCTTCTCCCCACTGTGCACTCACTAGATAGCCATTTATAATTATAGCCTTCATTTTGTGTATAAAACAGGTCAGATGATGACAGCCAGAGTGTCRTAGCCTCCAGGCACATCAGAAAGGGGACAGAGAGGATTTTCTTTTCTTTCAAGCCACACCCTCCCCTTCTGTTTTTCTCAGTTATAACAGCTTCTGTGCCTACCTTCTCCAAAGGGATAACAACCCAGTGAAGCCAATTTAATTAAAGCTGCAAATTTCGTATGAAATTTGTCAGAAAAATAAAGCCGTATTCTTGAGAGATCTAAATTCAGCCAGGAGGAAAACCTTACAGGACCTCCCTTTTTAATTAGCRGCACCTACTGATCCACAGCAAATTACAAACAGGTCCAGCAGGCTTGCCTCGTAGGCTGAATTATCACATCCAAGTAGGCTTCAARACACCAGCCGGACAGAGAAGCCAACCTCAAACCAGTGGCTTCTGAGCCACACGTGGACGCTGTGCTCCCCGGGCACTTGGCTGGCAGAGCTCTTGGCTGAGATTTCAGGCAGAAAAAGCACAGAGATGACCCCAGAGATAGTCACTGAGCTGTTTCTCTTGGCTCTGCCTTTACAATCTAYCAAATGAGACACTGAAAAGTAGAAGCTACCAATGCCCCTACAAGTGAGACTAAGCCAACCGACAATGTGAGATTGAAAGATGGTACCACGCGGTGAACTTGTGGTAACTAGAAATGAAGAGAAGAGGGGACTTTYAGTTATAATGTGTCATCGACATGCAGAGAACAAACATTATAATGCAGTCACCGTGCCATAATTACTTTGTGGTTCTCCACAGGAATGTGGCTTCAGTTGCGAACAGCACAGGGCGCAGGAGAACCAAAAAAGTACACAATCAGTATATTTTCCTTCTTGTGAGCCCTGTGCCATCCTCTCTACCACACTCTGCAAGATCAAGAATCACCTTCCCAATTACAACCCACTAAGCACAGTCACACTAAACTCTCTACCCGGCCAGAGCAAGAGCAGGCTGCAGGTGACACTTCTCGCAGTCTCCCATTGCCATAGCTATGTGTGAGAGGGAGCTTTTTTCTCCCGAAGAAGCTGTGGACTAAAGGGTTGCTCTTTAGAAATCCCCTTACCACTGTCCCATCAGCTAGAGTGCAACCTGAGAAGCGTTTAGCCAGAAGTCCTTCAAAGTTCGTTGTCCTCTGAATTGCAAACAAAAGCAATTTCACCTCAATCTCCTTTGCTCTTGTGCGCATTATCTTAGCAAGCTCTGTCCTGAAAGAGAGAGGGGGGAAAACAGAAAAAACAAATGTGGTTTTCTATAAAGAGAAAGATCTGAAACCTAAGATTGTAATTCAGTCTATTCCCTAGAGACACTTTCGTCACAGAATTCGGGCTAATTCCTAAGACGCTCTCTAACACAAAACTGCTTTACGGATCACATTTCAAACATAACCACAGTTGTTTAGAGTTTTGTGGGTAACAGGACCCCATCTCCTAACACCCAGCGCACCACTGCAGCCAGGAACGCCTGCGGTATCAAACCTTGGGAAGCGCAGTGTCTCTGACTGGGGTCCCAGAACAAAGGCAACGGTGCTACTGGGGCCCAAGCTGGCACCTTCCTCTGGTCCCCTGTCTCGGGCTGGCAAAGAGCATGGTCCAGGGCAGTCACACCATAGGCAGCTCACATTTTTTCACTTGGCCTCTAATATTACTGACTTCTACCTCTGTTACACTGAAAATTGATTTCCACATCATCTCAACAGTACATGCAGTTTTAGTGATACTTCTCAGGGTTTTCTCTCTTCACTTGCTTTTAATCATGGACAATTCTACATAGCTATTTGAAGGCTGCCTTTAAAGTCCTATGGATATACGATCAATTTGGGGAAAGACAAGCCAACCTTTTGTTTTAAGGAAGGTGACCCTGCCGGGAAGCATCGTGAGCTCCCCAGACGCTCACCTCGTGACGTGGCAGAACTCCACGGCGATGCGCTCCGTCATGCACCATTCCTGGGGAAACATGCGCCCRTACTTCTCCTCGTAGTCCACCAGCTGACGCTTTATCCAAGCATAGCGCCTGTCAATCTTATCCAGCCAGGCCACCTGAATAAGATGGAGAACATCATCTTGAACAGCAGCAGCTGCTAATATTCAGCCTGACTGCTTAACTGTGCTGCCGCTGTTTCGCAGAGGAGCTTGGGCTATCGATCAAAGCTAACTTGACCGCTATTAATAATACTTTGAATGCTAACAGTCATTCTTCAAAGTGCTTAACCACATGCCAGACTGAAAACCCTATCTTGTGCAAATTAAGAAAGCAAGTTCTGTTGAAAATGAGGATAACAGTACTCCTAAATCATGTAGGTACTATTGAGAACTCAATYCAATAATAATTCACTTGATCCCACCCTCTTTGTTTCGCAAACAGAGAGGTCAAAGTCAACAGTGGGATGAGAACGCAGGAATTCCTGGATTCTCACGTTCAGCTGGTTTTCACACTCTGGGGACTGTGGATCCATAAACTTCTACAAGAATTCTTACAACATGAGCAGGATGGGATTTTTTCTCTCCAGTATTAGTGCTTTTTGGTCAAAAAGTAGAAAGATTAATCCAAAAAACTTTGATGAAAAAATGCTATTTAAAATAAAGCATTTTAGCCTTTTTCTCCTCTTTGTCACAAACTGTCAAAATTTCAAAATTGTTAAAACACATTTTGATCCAAAGTTGGTTTTGGTTTGGTTTTTTCCCAAATCCAAGATGACCACAGTAAATTTTTAAAAAGCTGTTAGCATCAGGACAGGAAGTTTAAAAATTAGCTACAAAGATTAATCCACTTCCTGGAAATCCCTCCCCCRCCTTTTTAGGCATTTTGGGGTTTKTTTGTTTGTTTGGGTGGAGGTGGTGTTGTTTTTCAAAGTTTTGGGATTCGCAATTTTCAGAGTTTAAATTTTCAACCCTTTACAGGGCAGAAAGTATATCTAACTTGAATTTATTTATTTACTATACGAGGGGAAAACATTTCCAGTGCTGATATATGAAACTGAGGTCTAAGGTGGGAGGAAGTCATCCTGGCAGAGATGACATTGACTCCCACTCATCAGCCAGTCCATATCAGGAACCCGTGGAAACGTGAGCTTTGTGAATGCCAGCAGAGCAAAATGCGAAATCCAAATGTAGCTTGCTAAGCTTCCCTTACATCTTGGTTTTCCTGGAAAAGGACCAGATACTCTGAGAGGTGTTGTTTAATAAATTTCTTGATGATTTCCTGTTTGATTCTGGGATCCAGGACGTTGGCGACTAGACATGCATCACGTAGGACATTGCTGGGTCCACCAGGCCTCTATCAAAATAAACAGGAACAAATGATTTAAGGTTAAATAGCTGAATGGGTGATTGTAAATCGTACTGTATCCAGATTATCTTGTTTTTATCCTTTCCCATTATTCTTCTCTTTTTTGTGCATCTGCTGCTACTCTTTATTATCGCTTASGCATCGTTCTTCTGTTGGATGAAAACTGAGCTCCTTCCATTTCAYTGGCCATGAAGTTGTTCTGTAGCTCAACAGCCAGTAAGCTCCCTACCACAGAACAGCAGCCAGYTCCATCTACAGAAAGAACCGTTGTCCCATCACTTCTGCAAAGCCTTGCATCGTCCTAGATATTCTGAAGAACAGCCAAGAGAAGTGGCTGACAAGCGGGACAAGCGAAACTGCAAGGCCAAATTAGTGGGGGAATTAATGGGCCCTTTTCTGCAAAGTGAAGGCCAAATTAATGGGAAAAAAAAACAGTCTAGAGATGATCAACTTGCAACACTTAAAGTAGCATCTGCTGGTCTGTATTGGTATACCATCATGTTAGTGGAGGAGACAGAAAATTTAGCAGCATTTAAAAAAAAATATGCTGTTCTGAAGCTACATCACATGGACAGAGATTTGCCCTTCATCAAGGATCTGTTCGAAACAGTTTTCTCATTTCTGTACTTGCTAGTTTTATGAAGAAACCAGTAGAGCTGGTATTCTGGGAGACAAAACTAGTGTTTTCTTTGAAATAAATTCAAATTGACACCTACCCCCCCATAGTGTTTGCAAACATTTGGATGCATAATTTTGGGGAAGCACATTTGGTGCCTTAGCCCTAGCTCACATTTGTATCTGTGCTGAGTAAACCAGAGACAAACTTGGTGGCAGCATGTCAACAGACAACCTGTGCTTGCACAACATGAACTTTTTGTGTCCAGCAAATAACCGGTAACGTGGGTGAGGTGCCGAGGGAACCCCACTCTGGTCTACAGGGCCACAGATGAATTGCTCGGGGCATTCCTCGACTGGCTTGCAGACCTCACTGCAATACATCGCGCAACATGACAGAGGAAGGGTGTCATTTCTCTCCCACATCCACTCGATAGAAACGGTGAGAGATGTACCTAGCACCCTACAGCTTGGGAGACTCGTTTGCTTTCTAAAACAACTCCTGAAACAGAGAGAGATCAAATCGAGAAGTAAAATGAGATCAAAACCGATGACAATTAYGTCGGATAGTTTTCAGCAACACTTTTCAATGGGAGGAGGAGGGGAAGCGAGAACTTTACCTTTGTACCTTGAGAAGGAAAGGCTTCCTCGAAGTCAGCCAGGATCTGCTGTCCCAACTCAGTCTGCGCTGCCTTCACCCTGGCGAGGACAGAGGAAGCAAGGGCTTTGTTCATGGTACAACATCTTCCTTGTTCCGTTGTCTGCAAACATTACTACAAAGTGGACTGAAACGCTAACAGTTACACAAAGGCTTTTAAGGGACACAAAGGCATGCTAAAGAAAAACATCCACATTAAGAAGGCCTGTATGTCAAAACCGGGAGAGCATTTGCTCCCTGAATGACACCGGGAYGACAACTCCAGCTTTACAGCATTGATCCCTGAGCTTTAGCAGAACATGTCCTAGATGCTCTTGCCCTGCTGCAATTTAGTATTTTAATAAGGGCAAGTTAATGAGCTGAGAAATCAGCAGAGTTCCTTTAATGCCAATGTGATCAATCTATCTTTACGTTCSTGTATGCTGATCTCATTTCAAGAAAAGTGTGTTTCTAACATGTACAAAGCTTCACAATGTCTCAATCTTCATCGTGAACCTCTCACAGTTCCAGGTGCACTGACCTACTTTTAAATGCATCCATGTGCATACTGTTGGCTGTGGTTTTATCCTATAAATCCTCCACATCTCAAGAAGCATAAAAGAGCAAAGGTATGAAATGGGTGAAAAAGTTTTGAACAAACCACAACCTTGCTCTTTATTTAGCTGAAAGAATAAAGCTTCCAATTTCCAGAAATAAATGTCAATATGGCTTAATTGATACTTCTAGGGAAATGGAAATGCCTACACATACTAGAAAGAGCCAAAGCAAACAGTTAGGCACTTATATCCCTCTGCAGCCCTTGAATTCTTCCATCACTTTTTATTATACTGGAAATGCTTTAAGGTCTAAAATGATCATTCAAAGCAGTGGATTTTTCCACTGAGATTGATATGTTAGAAAGAGTGGCTACATTTACTTTTGTGAAAATGTTTGTTCAGACTGTGGGGAGAAGAATTTGGATTTTTCTTTTGTTTAAGACTCCTCAACCTTATCAAGGAATGTTCTGCTTCTTTAATCTTCCCATTTGAGGTCCATTAGTAACGAAACACTACAAGATGACCTGACAGAGCTGGAGAATAGGCTGGATTCTTTAATGGTGCCAAATGCAGAAAATTCTAGTCCTTTAAAAGTGACGGTTGAAATATAACTTTATATCTGTGATTTAACTGTATGTATGACCTGCCTTATCCAGGATTTATTTATGGGGATTTTGCTGGAAAAGCTTCCTGCCTGCAATGTCAAACTTAATTCTCACTTAAGCTCTCTGCTTCACAGGAATGTTTAGAAACTCCTCTACCCTTCCAGGTATAATAGATCCCCAGTTAACACCTTCATAACTGTAAAACAAAAGGGATTCACTAATATGTTGAAATAGAAGGAGTGGGAAATTTAAGCAATAAGGAGGAACTCAGCCCAGCAGCCACAACTACAGGTATAATCCTGCTTAAATTGCACAAGTAAGCACTAGTAATTCATGTGAGAATCACAGAACCAAACTCTTTGATCCTTAAGAAGAAAAAAAATAMGAAAAAAGACACTAAACATGTACTGAAAATTTGTGTCTTTTAAATAATCAAGAAAAAAGAAGTCTTTAGTATTAGGAGTCACAGAAATGAATTAGTTTGTGTAAACAACTGGAAGTATTAGCTGTGGTTCTTCTTTCCTTACGACCAGCTACAGGGACCTTCCCATTTGAAAACAGCTGCAGTSMAAGCACAGAGGAGGCGCTGAAAAGAGCAGCAGCCAGATTCCTAAAGACTCAACAAATTTAAAAGAGGCACTGTCAAGCAGTCAAAAGTCCCGTCCACGGGCTTTGTTGTTTTAGGCTCTGATTCAGAATAGTACTTAAGGATAGTCTGAACGGGGATTCTCATAACCTTAAATTAAGAAACTCACAGGAATGCCTTGCTGAACTGGGATGTTAAAAATATATTCTTTAAAAAAATTTGTCCTGCCTAAAAATCTCTCAAAAGCAAGCAGGGAAAATGAGTTTTAGCCTTTTTTTTTTTTTCTTCTTCTTCATATTTTGTAAGATAGGGATAGGGCAGAGACATCAAAGTAGCCAAAGGTTTYGGTATGTGTGAGCAACGACAGGGAGCCTCACTGCCCTCCCAGTAACTATCCCTCTTCACGTAAGCACACGCACACACAGAGACACGCACAATTACTCTTCTCCCACGAGCATGCACCCAGAAACATGAAAACCTTAATGCCAGCTCTTTACAGAGCCATCGCTTTCGGCAGAGAACACAGGAAGGCACTTGCCTTAGCCACTAGAGATTATTGCTCCCCCTGGAAAGCTGTGAGCCTTTCAATAATTCAGAATAATCTTCACGCAATGAAAACTGCAGCAGTAAAAGCCTCGACCCTACGGCCGCCTTCACCCGCCTTCACCGCTGAGGGACCGTTTCCGCACGTCTGTGAGCGTCTGAGTTTAACCACTTGCAGAAAGTGAATTACCCACTAAGGCTCAGCAACCCCAGGCACTCTCAGCTGATAACAGATTTAGGATCTCTTATCAGGTCGGTTTGATAAGGATATCCTTCCCTGACCAGCTTCCCCCCGCCCAGCAGCGTGCTGGGCTACGGCAGCAGCCACCCTGGCCTGCCGCAGCAGGGAACTGCCTTTTCCTGGGGCTGCCGGCATGTGCCAAAACCTTTGGTCACCCAAGGATTAGTGACTTTTCTTTCGCTGACTTTTGTTTTATTATTAGTGGCTTTTGTTCTCTGTTTCCCCCSCCTTTAAAAAAAATAAAAACAAGAAAACCCACTGTTATGTTTCAAATGACATTAAATTACTAGAAACCGCAGTTCCTTTAGCCAAAGCTACCAGAAATCTTAAACTATGCCTGGCAGCTTGCTGAGATAAAAAGAGGCTGAGCTAGCCTGTTTTTCTGTGGCAAACTTATAATAATCATCTTTCTCCTAAATACTTTCCAGGCTTTTTTCCACTATCTGCTAGGCATTCTCGACCACTTTCATGGGTGGGTTTGTGACCRCTAACTGTACACTCCCTCCACAGACAGAAAACAGAAGAAGATTGAGAGATAACAAAATATTCCTATTTACTACAGCAAATAACTTCCAATGCACCACATAAGAAGTTGTTTTAGGAACACAGTTAGGAAAATATTTACATTTGGATGTGAGTTGTGACAGTTTTACATCAATACTCAACAGGACCAGCACAAGCCAATTAATTGAGAGTTCAGTCCAGGTTYCCAATGAATACTTACAGAAGGATTTTGTTTGGTTATTTTCAAAGGGACAGAACAGGTGGAAAGCAACATTAAAAACACATCATTAGTTTTCACAGCATCTAGGAGCAGGAACCTAAATTGAACACCCCATGACAAAGAGCACATCCAACAACACCAAGCAGGCACTTTTCCTTCCCATGGTTTCCCATTCATTGTTGGCTTCACTCCATTCACGCCAAGAAAGAGAGGCTCTTTATTAAAGAAAGCAACAGAATCTGCTCGTTTAGCAGTGTATATAATAGACTTATTGTATATAATAGACTTCGGTTACTGTCACAGGTTTGTGCCAACATCTACTAAAGCATTTCTTGCCTTCGCGAACATCCAAGAGGCTTCACTTGTCCTGTTAAACCAAATTTGTGAGATATCAAACCCCAGCAATTTCACAGTCTAAAAATAGCACTGCGAGAAGCCAGGCAAACTTCCTTTGATGTTTCATGAATAACGAAAGTATTTCCAAGCAAAGAGAGAGAAAAGTCAACTCCAAATTGGTCCCTAATACGTACACGTGTAGTCAAACTCCAAATCAGATACTACTGTGCCGTAGACCTCCCTGCAGTAATTTGCTGCCTGGATGTCAAAGCCGTAAAGAGATCCCAGCAACACCCTGGGTGCAGCTTTCCTTTCGCCCCACAAGCAGCCGCTTCTATTGCTACCAGATGGTGCAACTCTCCCTGTGTAAACACTGGAAGGAAAACCCTGCCGAGGCAATTCTAAAAATAGGAGGAACAGACTTTCTTGAGATTTTCAGATCCTTATCTTGAAGGGAGAATAAAACAAAAGAAGTTTTCCTCCGTGTCCTTGCCAGTCTCTCTGGCATGACTAGAAACCACTGTGCCTTTTAGCAGCAGCACGAATTGTTTTCTATAATTATCAGCAACTACAAAAGTATTAAATAATCATCCACCAGAAAGGGAAAACCAGCCAGAATTCTGGACCAAGGCTTAAATTATATTTGGCCTTAAAATGGCCAATGACAGCAGGTTTCTGCCCAAGGGCATTAAGACTCTGGAAGAAAATGAAGCAAGCTATTGTTCTGAGCATGAGGTTGGAATAGACAACAGCCTAAATTCAGAAAAGCAGTGACATATGTTTATATTTCCTTGATGTTCATCTTCATTTAAGCAAACGCTTATGGTCAAATGCTTTGTTAAAACAAGGCCCCATCTCTCTCTCTCTGGATTTAGGGTGGATTTTTCTTTTGCTCTGTCTCATGGATTCCATCTGGGTTTTCTGGAAGAGGTATCTATACCGTAAAGAAAGTCCAACAGATGTACATTAAAATATCACAAACAAGTCACTCAAACACTGTTTCCATCACTAAACAGCACAGGCAGCCAGCTGCTGTCTTAGCAAAGGGAGCCACTAAAAAAAATAATTACTGTGCCTGGAAGGCTCCTTCAAATACCTCTGTAATGAGCAAAGTCATCAAGAGGATGGTGGCGATAGATCTGCAATTTTCACACTGAAAAGAAATGCTATCAGGTGTGGGTGTATCATTAAGAAGGTTCATCCCTAACGTTAATAGCCTGCTTTCACCTCTGAGCTGTGCTCAGCACTTCTACAGGCTGTTGAGCAAATATGCGTGTGATGTAAGAGAAACAAAGCCTGCTGTAAAGCAGGAAAAGTAGGTTTTGGCCAGGGACAGCAATGACCCCTAGAACAGGGAGGGCCTTGTTCCCTTGACACCCAGCTGTCACGTCCCACACGAAGCCAAGACCCTAGGAGATCTGGTGGCTTAGTCACCACTGAGCTTCACCTGCTACTGCTGAGAACGGTGGGCACTCGCTGTTGGAGCTGCACCAAAACTCACCAAATTTAAAGGTGTAACTCCACGTTAGAAAATAAAGACTATACAAGCTGAGCATAAATGTTTAGAGCAGTCAGGTGTTCTACGTGCAATTTTGGGAAGATTTCCTACAAGCCTCAAATCTCAGCAGAACCGGGCAATGGGAGCAGGTTTTGGCAGAAGAAACTCAAGGTGCTCAGAATAACTGAGTTTGGCAAATGCACAAAAAGAAATCCTGCTTGCTTAAACCCTTGGGCAACGATGCAGTTTGACAGCAGTTTGACAGCAGTAAGGCAGAAAGGGGCCCCAAGCACCACTATGCTAATGCATATATTTCTGCTTCATGCCAGGCTGCTGAACTGTATCACTGAGGTTAAGAAAGCAGGAGAAAGCATCACCTCAGGGTTCACCACAGACACCTGCACATGAAGATCACATAAAACAATTTGCACTTCCACAGATTACTCCAGGTAACGTAAATTAAAAGCCTGTCAATGAGAAGTGCAGATCATTCATGAATTACATCCGTAGTGATTACTGTTATTTAAAGAACAGGCTGATCAAGATTTGAGCAAACTGCGTCCAATTTTAACCTGTTTGTTTTGGCTGGAAAGAAGCACAAAGGACCACGTCCAGCCTTTACATCCTTGAGAAACTGATTCTGCCTAATGCATTTTCTAACCTTCCTTCCCAGCAGGCATGCAAGTGCTCAAGGTTTGATCATTTTACCTTTCAGAAAGCTGTCGAATCTGAGGAATCCCCATGTATTTGTTGAAGTGCTCTAACACATTCACRACACCTTGGAGAAGGTTGGCAACTTCCCCATATTGTCTCCTCCTGGTCATAGCCCTGTAGAGGAAATAAAGATTTACAAAGGCAGGTTCGATGAAAATCCTGGGTGGTAATTCCACAGGTTACCTCATCCCCACCGGGTCATGSCAGCCCCTATTGACATTTATTTTTCTAAAATACACAACTCTTCATTAACATTCCAATGCAGCATTTAAATTTCACTTAACTGATGCTAAAATAAACCAATCCGGCACACATCTAACAATGCTTCAAAAAACATAAATGTCAAAAGCAACACTTGGCAAGGAACATGTAAACTACTGAATGCATCCGCTTCCCAGTATGGGTCCGGAGGCAGTAAACGTTATTTCACTATAATGACCTGAGTTAAGCCATTCGTCATCACACACAAAGTGTGAGTTAAAGCTTCACAGGGAGGAGAATCATTATGCTGAAAAGCTATTAGCCTTGACTTTTCTGTTAATAACATTCACAGGGAACTGACAGAAAAAAAATCAAGTTTATTTACTTTTATTTCCTCCTTTAGGATCACTCCAATGAATACAGCAGCCTAAGTAAAATTTAATTCTGAACACTTAACAACCCAGTGTTCGTGCAGAATTTGCTACAATCCAAGAACAGGCTGTGCCTGGGTCTTGCAACTYCACAGATGCAATATGTAAAAAACTGGATTTCCTTAGCCTGTGTATTTCCCAAGCACATTAAAAAACCCACAGAGGATTATTAGAAACATCTAAACCCCACTTCATACACAGTACAAGCTGTAAGGCTTCTTTGAACTCATTCTCAGAACTAGAGTAGACTTTTCCGAAACAGAGATCTCATTCCAGTTTAAGACATGAGACTGATAAAAATCCCCCCCCAGATCCCTGGAGAGCACATCCCTAACGAGGATACCCAACTGCACAGACTGTCTTACTCTTTAATGAAGCCAGACTCATTCCTTATCACCAAGGATCAACACAGCAATTCAAGCAATCGATGCTGCAAACCCTTAAATACAGCAACATAGGTTGCAGGTCACTCAGAGCCGCACAGAAGGGATCTGCCAGCAAAAATCAAGACTGCAACCTATTAAGCAAACTTCCCTCCAGAAAAACAAGCAGCTGTAAGACCTATTCACAGCACTGCACCAAACTTAAGAACTCAGCAGTGGCATCAAAGTACCACTAAAAATTCACATACTTACTCCAGTGAATCCACCCCCCCYGCCAGCATGTGCAGGTGATTGAGGGTGGTGATGGAGGTGGTCAGATGACGCTTGGCATGATCTAGCTGCTTGATATCCCGTGTGATTTCTTTAACCTAGTGAATGAAAAAACAAGAGTCTGGTTAAATATCAAGCCACAGCAACAAAATCTTAAGGAGATAAGGAGGACTCTCTCCTCCCTCCGGGACTACAAGCATGTTGGCTCTACAGCCATGTTAACACAAGGACAAGGGTACAGGTTCAACGCATGCTTGACAGCAAATTATCAACCAGGCAGCAGGACCAAAGACAAAAATGTTCCCTTCTCAACGAGAACTGGAAGCAAAAGTCAGGGTCGCCCTCCCTTTCAAAGGCTGGAAAGAAACTGCTGCTCACCATTTGTTCAGATTTTTCAGCCTTGTCTTTAATGTCCTTAATTTTACCAAAGAGCTGTTGAATGGCTTTCTGGGCTTCTTCCAGGGCCTGGAAAAGAAACGAGGTCAGAGTGGAAAGAAAATCTGCATTCAGTTTTCACCTTCTAAGAAATACGCAGTTGCTCCCTACAGCCCCTGGGCTGGGGCAGCGGAGGGGAGCTGTTGTCTTACAAAGAAAATATCGTCAGCACATCARAAGTCAACGTACCGCGTTGGGATACTTAACCTGAGTGGATCAGGGTTTCGGTACCCATTTTACAATAATGCTCTAGCAAAATCTGATTGAGATATTCTATGMAAGCACGTCTGTAATAAGAACTAGGAGTAGGTTTACGGTTACTGCAATAAATTTTGATGCACTAAATGTGGAAAAATATGTAGAACTTACTCCTGATCAATATGTATTTAGAGCAGGAAAATGAAACCTCCACAAAACCTCTATGCTCATCATTAATTCTAAGTAAAAACTACACAGTATTACACATAGAACACTGAGTGATTGCCTCAACCCCTCACTGAATTAGCAGGATATTATCCTATTGGAAAACACAATGCATATTTTACTGATTCCTTTGGGGTGGGCAGCTCAGCCTCCCACCCACCTGCAGGAGGAATGGCTCTTTCCAGGCACAGAAGAGAAGGCGCGGGTTTAGCAGGTAAAGAGGATTGAGCACGAGAAACGGACCTCACCTGGRTTTTTGTGCTATTTTACCGCAAGTTTCTTGGGGCATCTGGTCCCCTTCATACAACCGTGGTGCATCCTGACCTCACACAACCAGCGTGAACTACACGTGGATTCAATGAGTGAAGCCACATGTCCAAAATCACATGTCCAGAATCTGACTTCTGATGTAATTCAACACGTTTTGCCTTCCCAGTCTGATAACATTTCCAGCTCCGCTTTGTTTCCCGCTGTTAAGTGGGCTTCTATTATCCCTCTGTTTTTATATCCAGTCCCATGACCAAGGTTACAGCACAAGCTACAAGGTCCTTCAGCAAATAAATTTAACACATCTTCATTTGGAAATGTATGAGCATACTATCTGCCAGGAGCTTTTGCTGGAACATAGCTGCATTATAATAAAAGTATAAAAGTTGGAAATATTTTCTAATTCATTTTCCAGAGGGGGGAAAAAAAGCCTTCTCCTCTGAAATATCTCCGGAATCATGTGAAAGTTAACACTTTATCTATTGGTGTCACACAGCTATCATATAGCCTGTTCAGTAAGGGAAATGAACACACAAACGTGCTGCAGGGACAACGATATCAGAAATGAACACCACCACCTACCTTCTCGTTTGGCTCCAGCCTAGCCACCTTTTAGAATAAAGTTTTCTCTTCTCTTCCATTTAAAGGCACGTGGATTAAGTGCAAACCGAAGAACTAAAGAATGCTCCTTTCAACATACTGAACTATAGCCTCTGTACTCAGTCCCAGACCACGGCTGCGGCACATTACTCAAGCGGGCTATTAAGCAAGCAGCAACTGTCCTGCATATTCTGAGATTTGGATAAGTCTGGAAAAAAAAAAGTCAACCTGAAATTCTTCACAGATGCCAATTGCTATGTTTCCCTTTGCTTCAGCACTAATGTTAAATGCTAATTTCTCTGCATGATCCTAGGGAAGTCAGAGCTGCTGAATTCTCCAGAAGAAGAGATGAGGATTTAGCCAGCCAACARAAAGATTCTCTGGAAAGAGATGTTATCCTCCTTCATATCCAAAGCCAAGGCAATCTCACAAAACTTACTCAATCTTTGGATCATCTCAAACCARCTTAGGATCTCATGCATGCAGAACCACTGGGAGGCAAAGTACGGAGGATCCCTTTAAAAAGGGAAAAAAGGAAGACCCAGGGAACTAGACCTCTATGCCTGGCAAGATCATGGAGCAGATCCTCCTGGAAACTATGTTAAGGCACATGGGAAATAAGGAGGTGATTGGTGACAACCAGTGTGGCTTCACTAAGGGCAAATCATGCCTGACAAATTTGGTGGCCTCCTACAACGGGGTTACAGCGTTGGTGGATAAGGGAAGAGCAACTGATGTCATCTACCTGGACTTGTGCAAAGCATTTGACACTGTCCCGCACAACATCCTTGTCTCTGAATTGGAGAGACATGGATTTGATGGATGGACCGCTCAGTGRATAAGGAATTGGCTGGATGGTCGCACTCAAAGAGTTGCAGTCAACAGCTCGATCTCCAAGTGGAGACCAGTGACGAGTGGCGTTCCTCGGGGGTCGGTATTGGAACCGGCGCTGTTTAACATCTTTGTCGGTGACATGGACAGTGGGATCGAGCGCACCCTCAGCAAGTTTGCCAACGACACCAAGCTGTGTGGTGCGGTCGACACGCTGGAGGGAAGGGATGTCATCCAGAGGGACCTTGACAGGCTTGAGAGGTGGGCCCATGCAAACCCCAAGAAGTTCAACAAGGCCAAGTGCAAGGTYCTGCACATGGGTCAGGCAATCCCAAGCACAGATACAGGCTGGGCAGAGAATKGATTGAGAACAGCCCTGAGGAGAAGGACTTGGGGGTGTTGGTTGRTGAGAAGCTCAACGTGACCCGGCAATGTGCGCTTGCAGCCCAGGAAGCCAACCGAATCCTGGGCTGCATCAAAAGAAGCATGACCAGCCGGTCGAGGGARGTGATTCTCCCCYTCTGCTCCGCTCTTGTGAGACCCCACCTGAAGTACTGTGTTCAGCTCTGGGGCCCCCAACAKAAGAACGACATGGACCTGTTGGAGCAAGTCCAGAGGAGGGCAACGAAGGTGATCAGAGGGCTGGAGCACCTCTCCTGTGAAGACAGGCTGATAGAGTTGGGATTGTTCAGCCTGGAGAAGAGAAGGCTCTGGGGAGACCTTCTAGCAGCCTTCCAGTACCTGAAGGGGGCCTACAAGAAAGCTGGAGAGGGACTTTTGACAGGGCCCTGTAGTGATAGGACAAGGGGTAATGGCTTTAAACTGAAAGAGAGTAGATTTAGATTAGGTGTAAGGAAGAAATCCTTCACCATCAGGGTGGTGAGGCACTGGAACAAGTTGCCCAGAGAAGTTGTGGATGCCCCATYCCTGGAAGTGTTGAAGRCCAGGTTGGATGGGGCTTTGAGCACCCTGGTCTAGTGGAAGGTGTYCCTGCYCATGGCAAGGGGGTTGGAACTAGATGATCTTTAAGGTCCCTTCCAACCCAAACCATYCTATGATTCTATGATCAGCTGTAAGGAGCCTGGGGAGGCCCTACACACCAYGCAGCACAACAGAGCAATGCAGACACGCAGCAGGACCACCCCAAATTCCCAACTAGCCGTACGCTTCTTAGACACATCTCTGATCCCATTCCCCTCTCCTAAGGCTAATTTTTCAGATGCAGGCTTGGACTATAGCTACAGCAGCTCTCCTTAGCATGACCGCCAAGGCGAACTCTAAGACTTCCAGCCATCCACCACAATCCYTTCACTTGGGGGTGGCATCTCTAACCGTCGCATTTGAGTTGCTATTTTAGGCATCAATACGCAGCTCAAAGCCATTTGTTCTCGACAGCCTTCAGCAACCAAGTTCAGAGTAAACAATACCGTCAGTGAGGATTTCCATCTCAGGTTTTACAGGTTTTACATTAAAATCGCTATCCACAAAGAGAAAACTGTCTTATCTGTTTTCCTCATGAGACAGAATATCATCTACTTGAACATAGGGACCTTTTCTAAAGTTATTGGCCATAATTTATCCTCAGATAATGGCCCAAACCAGGCCCCAAAGAGGATTTCTAGCTGCCCACGTAACAGCAGTTTCTCTTTTGCTCACTGAAAAGAAACCACACTCAATTTATTTCTCTAACAGGTCACAGTGCTATTTAATAATATTGTGAGGAAAAACAGCAGAGACTATTTACAGAAAACTGGTTTACACCTGAAGAACGTGTTCCTGCTGCTCACTGCTCTGCGCCCGGTGGAAACCAGCACACGCAGCGGTGGGCAAACTCCCCACCTAGAAACTGCCCCTGGAACACCGACCAAAGTACACTKAAAACTGCAAAAAATAAGGTGAACTGGTGGCATCACCTGGCCCTGACACTTGTAGCTTTTTACCTCCTTACAGACTCTGGAAAAACACAAACGTGACAACAAGTGCTCTGATGAATTAAAGAACTGTGGTCTCCCACTGCAGTGAAAAATAACATGGCTGGGACGTGGGGGAGAGACCGGACAGCAGCTGCCGTTCTGTTCAAGTTCTGTATCGCATCTCTTAGAGAAGGGGATATGTTTCCATAACTGTTAAAAAAAGAAGAAAACACACACCGAGGACTCAACAGCAAACTTAACAGACTTGAGTAAACCAGAATTGCTCATAAACAATCGTTTCATTTCTTAAAACTTGTTTCCAAATATTTGCTTAGCCATTGAGACATAAATCTTCAGCTACTCTCCTAAAAAGAGCTGCATATTCCTTATTTGAGCCAGAACACACTAATTCATCAACGTGCTTGGGCTTTATATAATTTACATTTAGACATGAAAACATTTCTTCAAACACATGTAAGATTTGCTGAAACTAACGCTGCGTGAAAATCTGTATTTTTATGTCAGGAGGGCTCTGTCAGGTAGATCTGATGGGAAGTTCAGAACCGAATTAAAGGTGTTACTTCTTGCACAAAGCCTACAATTAAACTTTCTTATGGTTCTTAAAGAAACCCATGAAACCTTTTTGGCTGTAACATTCCAACTGCAGCATCTGAAAGTAAAATATTGCATGTAGAGGAAGGAAATAAATAAAACTAATAACGGAAAACCACCAYCTTCCTGGTCACTGTAAAGGCAGAGTAAAGCAGAGAGCAAAACCAATGAAATACAAACATCAATTTTAATAAAACAGCTCATATTTGATAAATGGTGTTCATTATTAAGGGATAATAAACTGACATCTAGGGCATAAAAGTAGGTCTAATTGTTCAAGGTGTAATATAGAAGTTTATTAATGTATGTAACGATTATTCTTTCACCTGTAAAAGAAGAGAGGGGAAACGGCAACCGTGTTAAAGGCTACACTGTATATTGGAGGGAACGCATCTCCCCTCACACTCTGCGCCCGTTAAGACAGTGAACCGTGAATTTTAAAAGCATTTTCTTACTGCTTTTGTTATTTTATTAATAGGGGGTTTATTTTGGACAGAAATTCTAAAACCAAAGCAGTATCGAGGGAATAGGAATCGCTCTTATTCCAGCGTAACTGGTTTACATGATGAACGACATCCAGTAATCTTACATCTGTGGCTTGACGCAGGGTTCACCTTGCATTACTAATTTATTGGTTTCCTCATCAGTGCAAATGGGAAACATGTAAATGTAGGCACCCCCAAAGGGCATACAAAAGTTAAGTTATTGTGTTTCCTTTATTAAAACAGCAGTTCATTTCAGGGGCAGAGGACCACAAATAAATAAAGAGACTGGATACATAATCTGTTGTGGTTATATGAAACAAGGATGTTGAAATTAAGGTTGCGATGTACTGGAAAAACACCATATGACTCTAATCAACAACGGAGCCTGCCAGCTACAATTAACCCATCAGCATTATTTATTAAATTTTATGCAACCTCTCAGGTYCCTGAATGTCTCAGCACCAGCCGAGAAATACAGCACGGATAGGGCTCGACTGCCCGAGAGAGGCCGAGCCATCGATCGGCTCAGTGTCTGAGCGGCAGCCGCGGCTACTTACAGGCTTTTTCCGTAATGTTTGTCCCCGGGGTACCCCAGCTGCTCTGACAACAGCAAATTTAGCAAAGAGGGCAGGACCAGCAACAGAGCGAGAGACTCTAGACAGAGCGCTCAATACAAGACGGGCTTCGGCTACGTATCACTTTCCTCCTCCTCCTCCTCCTCCTCCTCCTCCAGTGTAGTGTGGCTGATCCTCTGCCCCGGCACGGGTTCAGGAGCCGGTCCCGGCTGCGGGAGGGAGGGTGCGATGGCGGGGTGCGACGGCGGGGTGCGATTTCTGCGGGGCACTGCCCAGCTCCACGCCTAGCACCGGGGGSAGGTACAGCCCCAGCGCCCGCAGAAACAGGGACCCAAAACGCCGCTCTCGGCAGGGAACACACAGGGGGATCTTCCAGTTTAAGACCGTGACGTATTTTTACCCATCCCCGTTTCTCAGCCAGCCTGYATTTCTGCAGTGGAAGCTCCCCTGCTCTTGTGTTAACAGCAGAGATGAAATGGAGCAGACTGAGAAGCCACACGCGGGAGTTGGAAGACYCAACTCCGAAGCGCACAGCCAGACCCCGGGTAAGCTGGGCAGACAGTGAGCTACACGGGTTTCCATCAAATTCTCCAAAACTGGAGGGAAAAACATAGCACATGGATCAGCCACAGCTCTTCAACCTTCTTCACCTTGAGATGCAACAGGAARAGAGTCCAAACACACCAGTATAAAACAATAGGGAGCAGAGTTAAACCATGAATCACTAAGAAAAAAACTGCCTAAAAAATAGCTTCACTTGGCATTATCCCAAGCAACTTCTAAGGTCAGCCTGCACATCATCACTTGTGTCACCTTTTTACATGAGATCTTCCAAGCAGCAAAAGGAGGAAAGGAAATAACCCACGTGAGAGGTGGGACAARACCACATCTAATTAATTAGATTTTGAAGTGACGCATCCTTTAAAAGGTTACGTTCCAGCRATTTACAGTACCAGATTGACATTAACACACACAAAACCAGCACTAGCAACAATACTCAAGCCAAAAAAACAACTCAGTGAATTACAGTCAGTCYCTCCGAATCCCCACAGCCGCTGCAGGCGGGCAGAGCCTCCTCCTTCCCCTCCCAGCCGGGCAGGGACCTGCCACATCGCTCCCATCAGGCAGCCGTGCCTCATTAGTGGGTGTGCTGATTTCTAAATACCTCTTTATTCATCCGATCGGGAACCTTGTGCAAGCAAATACTGAAGTACTAGGAAATATGCARACAGCAATTAAGAGAGGCCTGAGTGTTACTACAAAATGTCACTTAACTGGGGAAAAAGCAAATTTTCAGAGGAAGTTTGCTTGCATGGGAAACCCTGAGCTTGGGGACTAAACAAATTAACACTGTTCTGTCCCCAGTAATGGTTAAAATACCTCGATAGTTTCCGTATGCTCACTGGTGGTGTGCTAGAAACGTGCTAGTTTTATTTCATTGTAGCCAATATATATTTCAATTGGATGTTATTACTCACGTCAGAAAGCTGCCCTCTACTAAGTATTTTATAGACACTTGACACATCTGCCAAATTCACAGCATCCAAATGTATTTTTAATGTTACAAATTGGGCTGTGGTCAGGATGCTGAGAATTTAATGCTCCTGGATCAGTCCCCACACTTGAATACAGAGCGTTAATGCTTCTTTCATGTGCTGCCACACTTACAACCCAGATCAATGAAAATCTAGACCATGACTAAAAATAAGTTCCCATCCCCAATTCTCCAAGGAGTCTCAGCTGCAGAGATTTCAAATAAACCCTTGCACGCTGTGACCAGCCTAACAATTTCTGCCACTAAAACCTCATACAAATGAATCCCTCCAGATGGAGAAAGGGTGGAAATACATTTTGATTCTCAGTCCAATTTCATTTTAGAGAAAACTCTTAAGTTTTACAGCTAGGGATAAACCACTGCAGCTGAAGCCGAGAGGGCTTGTCTGTCAGAGCAGGGCAACACGGCGTCGCAGCTGTGCCAGCTAATTTCCCTCAGCAGACAAACCTGAAGGGCTCATCACACTTGGTTTTGATTTTAGCAGATTTCTACCCTAGGAGTTCATCAAATACTACATAACTACTACAACTGTCACTAAAGGAAGGAGTTTTCTGTCATCAGCTCCAGTCCTAACCACTAAGGCTGCACAGGACACTTTAAATCAACAAAGCAGATTACGTTCAACACTGCGCCAAGCTTAGAATTGCTACTATTGCCCCTTCACTTAACCCCCCAAATCATGCTTAGAAATCAAACCCCACGTTCTGAATAGCTGCACAAACACTGACAGACACAGAGGGTGAAGCGAGAGGCGATTTCCAGGTTTGCTGGTTGAAACCTTGCAGCTTAACTCCYGAAGCGCACTCCTGGGCTACTCCGACACCCTTCCGAGCTGCCACTTCTTACCGCGTTGCCCAGCCCCGCGCATCGGTGCCCGCGCCGTGAAGAAAGGTGGTGATGTGCTGGAAGTGACAGTGGTTTTAGGGGTCTTGCTCCGGTGAGTAATTTTATACAAGTTTTACAGTCATGCATCTAATTTGCACCAGGGTGGCGTGGCCATTTAAACATTAATTAATTGTGTGAGTTGCACAACCCTCTAGCAAAGCCTTTAGCTTCATCGTGTTCAGACTTCGTGGTGGGTTACTACGGCTTCGTCACACGGCTSTTCGGTGGCAGGTGAACGGCCACAGCCTTCCCCCGCGCCCAGCCCTGCTCAACATGTTAAACACTATTATCACGCAGGAAAAACTCCCCCGYGCAGACACTTATTATTTCTCTTATCGCTCTTCTTTATTTCAGATTAGCAAAGCCGCGAGTCTCTGCCCTTCGCACCATTTCTGTTTACACCCCGGTCGCAGCTGTTTACCGCACCTCCCCGTGCCCACGACCCACCGCGTCTCGCAGGGCCCCTCCTCCAGCGCYGAATAACCGACTGCCCCCGGTGCCGCGGGCAGCGACCCGCACCCGCTCCTTGGCTCGCCCTCCGCTCCAGCACTGAGCCTCCCGGTTTTGCTTCATCGGGAGCGCTGCACACTAAATTTGCCTAGGAAGTCTGTACACGGCTGAGGAATTCCAGTCGATTTGTCTGCTGACGAGTTTGCACACTGCAGGCAACGTTTCGGTCTTATTYGCAATATCAGAGCCACGCTTGGACTTACGTGGGGGCAAGTTTAGCAACCACTCGAGTTGCATCAGATTTTGCCAGATGAATTCATGTTCAGGTTGAGACCTTAGAGGCAAAATACAGGTGGGAGGAATGGAYAATCACACCATGAACCCTCCAAGTAGGGATTTCTAAGTGGAAATGTTGACAGTTCACCTGCCGTAAGCACGGAAGCAACACAGCTGGAATAAACATTACCACACACCAAAAACGTGAGACAACAAAAAAAAAAAGAAAAAAAAGAAAAAAAAAAAAAAAAAGAGAGCCACAGTACGACAAAATCTCCTGCCTGTTGTCAGGATTTCTATTTTCAGGATGGGCTTCTTGCTTTGCTGGCATCAAAACCAAACAGCACTGGCTGTGGAACAGCCTGGTCTTCTTTTGCAACTTGCACTGCCTTCACCACCACCAGCCAGAAAACGTGCCTTTTGCCAGCACAAAACATGACCCGGTTTCCAGCCCCAGGCTGCAGGACAACGACGGGGTGCATCCACCGCCTTTCCATACAGAAGCACGAGGCAAGGTCAAGCTCGGACTTGCTTCTGCCTTGAACCAGGCTTTGCAGCAGATGGCAAAAGTTATGCCTGACCTCTTCACAGAGTTGCAGATGCCAGTTTTCATGGCCAGTAGCCAAAAGGATAACTAACAGCACTATTTCTTCTTGGCATGCCATTCACCTGAAACCCTTTTCAATAAACATGTTCTAGGCTAGAAAAAGCTCACTGTGTCTCTTAGATGGGAAGGACATTGTCCAACTGTCATAATTCACTAGGGAAATGACTCTAAATGAAACTCGCTTTTGATTTATTTTGGCAGCTCAACTTCTGTTTATTATTCATTGGTTACAAAAGAATATTATGGGACTTTAATCACTCGACTGGAGTCTTACAGAATCTGTGGCATGACCTTTTTTTTTTTAAATATATAAARTTACACAGCTTAAGACACAATATTTAACCCTCATCCATTCACCATCTTAAAACGTATTGAAATCTAACACTAGTCTGTTCATATTTCAGAATAATGACCCATTCATCAAAAAAACAGGAGATAAAGCTTAGCCATGCAGGAGAGAATGAATGTAACTGAAAGATGGTGCCTACAACATCAGGGATTGTGACAGAAAAAAGCCCCCAAATATTTTGTAGACTTTGGCTTAATTGTTATTAAGWGCTTACAGTGATTTTCCTCGTCTGCTCTTAAGGCTCAGGCAAAGGCAGTCAGTGCTGTCCCAGCAGCAGAGGCACATCAACACCGACCGCGTGAGCCGAACCTGGGCACTGTGGCCAAGGAAGCAGCGTGCAATTTGATGTATGGAAGCGAGCGTATCTTTAAATAAATAAATAAAYAAACGGAATCAAAGTGCCTACGGTAGGAGACCTGAAAGCACCGCCTACCTTAGTTTAGCGTGAAACACAACCTGCAGTCAAAAACGCCACCTCCACACAAACAGCTGGAGGTAGGAAGAGAGGCTGAAGCAACAGTGCTGCTTATTAAGCATGTTTATGCAAAGAGCGCACAAAATCACCTCCCTGCCTGCCAGGCTGACACTGCCCCTAAGCCAGCACCCGCAGAGCTGAGGAGAGGACGAGCCGCTGACTCCAGCAACACCRTCCCGCTGCGCTGTAGCCCAGGCCACCGCTAGCCAAACGGGCCCTCGAGCAGCCGGGATGACCCCCTCAGCAGGGCAGTACCGTACCCCCACTGCTCTCTGCCACACGCAGCACCTGCACCACTCTCTTCCGCTCACCGTCCATCTTCATCTCRTTCTTCCTCCCTATATTGATTCTGCAAAGTGTTTCCTGATCTCTACTTAAAGAAGAAGRAAAAAAAAAAGTATTTCACATACTTCCATCTAGGACCTTGTCAAACCCAATAACCTGTGGGCATTTTTCTACGCCAGACACATCCTCCTCCTTCCACAGGCTTAAAGACTGCCAGAGACTGCAGCACACACGCAGGGCAGGGCGGGCAGTCTGAGCCTCCCCGCAGCTGCAGAGCCGAGATGTTTGTTTTTACATGCAATGAGAAAGGACAGCACTGGTTACCAAAGGATGGGATGGCTAATTGAGCTGTCTACTGCTGTGCTGGGTTCAGGCTGGGCAGCAAGAATATATTTGTATTCTTTAACCACAACAGCTGCCATCTCTTTTCTTGCACCGCTGYAGTTACGAAAAAAAAAAAATATATTACTGTTCTCATGGAGCAAAGAAGCAGGAGCCAACCAAAGCAATCCAAGTTATCAACCAGTATCTTCAGCCAGGAGAAGAGAAACATGCAAGGCTTTTCCCAGCCCAGAAAACATCCCTTTTCTCTTCTCGTTAACACTTAACTTTGTTCTAGCACTAATTGAGCCAGACCCTAATACAGTAGGAGATACTAAGCGATAAACCAATCTTTTCTTTAAAACACAGTCTTTAGCATTCAATTTCAGTCATTTACTTTATGCATGTGTGTGCACAGGGCAGGAAGGGAAAGATGGACCAGAGATAACAGAAAGAAATGGGTTTTTTTAGGTTCAAACTATAAAGCCACAAATCTTGGGATTCCTCTTGAATTCTGGATTCCTTCGGAAATAGATTTTGTATGAMGCTGCCTCACCTTTACCGACCCGGGCACCCACGTCCTGATGGCACAGATACTGTCAAGGGTTAAACTAGACTGGAAACGCAGAGGCTACTTTATTACAAGSACAAAAGCCTGATAGGTGAAGCAGCTTCAGCCAAACAACCAGTAAAGGCATGTCAGCAACTGTCAAAAAAATTACAGCCAGTCCACGCAGAAGGTTTAGCAATAAACACAACTAAAGAGTGACAAATAAAAACGTACGGAGCGTGTTAAACGCTCAGTGGAAAAATCTATGGGAACTTTTTATACGACACCCTAGGGCCGAGAGGAAATTATGCCACAACTGGACTGCAGCTCTTAGCAAGGTCAGCCCAGACTCCAGTTCAGCAGCAGCTCTGAGAAAAACCTTACAGAGGAAAAATCGGATAGCACGGGCTCCCCAGAAACTGCAGGCGCAGCTTGGACCGCGTATTGTTACAACTGAACCCACAGCAGCTCCTGCATTCCCAGCCTCTCCCAAGGCATCCGAAATAGCCCAAGTCTGGGACTCCCAAGGAAAATTTTGTTACGCCCTGCAGAGGAATGTTCCACCCACGACTGTTGTTTCCTCCCATAAAAGGATCATTAGTGAGATAATTTCTGAAGTTCATGGTATTGTCTACAGATTTTACTGAAATATCGCACCAGGAAGGGGAAGCCAAATGAGCCAGACTATTTTAAGGCTTTTGCATTTGGAGGAAATTCTAGGGCAAAAATTCAAAAAGGCAGACGCTTTGAACTGGGAAATGTTGTGCTTTGTGGAGAAGGGAGCATTCCTGTCTTTAGAGCTGCTTAAATAACTCTTTTGGGGCCACATYTATTTGATCGACTTTATTTTTAGATTCAGAATCTGCTTTTTCAGACACCTAAATACTATTTTATATGAACATGTGTATGTGATCAAGACTATTTGGGAAACAGTTTAAAAGTTAAAGACCGACTATAAAAAGCTACTCTTACATCCTTCTCATACCTACAACCCACCTCGAAGACCCGCTCAATCACCTCGGCACTCAGGTGGAGCACAGAAGTGTTATCCCCATCATTACCACTGCCACACTACCAGCCAGACGGGACAGGAGACTCGATCACAGGGAGTACAGCAGCTGGATCTGCAATTAGGATTTTGAACTTGGTATCCCTAAGGTCTCCTTTTCCCTAAGGAGCACGGAAGCACATTCCCGTAGCTGCATACTGCATATTCCCCACCGGGTCTGACTGGGATTTAGATTGCTTTAACTGGGAGAATAACATGCAGCATTATTCAGACGTGTCTCCGCTGGCAGCACTCCCTCACCRTCAGTGATCAGTAAAACATTACCCTGGTCTCAAAAACAAGGCTGGGCTCCCCTCTCCTGGACAGCTGCAAAGGTGCAGCTCTCAAGGCTCAGTAAAGCACTGCTCCTCCACCCGAGAGGGAAAGCTGCTTTGTTGGGCTCAGTTGGTAAACAACCCCTTCCCCAAAGAGAAAGCAAGCTGTTAAAGGCTAAACACCCTTAGTTTGTCTTCTAGGAACCTGCCTGGTATCACTGGTCTCCAAAAAAAGAGATTAGACAGGTTGATGGCAAGTCCCAGGTCCCAATGATTTGGGCAGCACTTGAACCAACAGCCTACACGAGATTCCCAACCCCGAGTTTGGCAGTTAAGGCTGACGGGAGATGGAAAAGCCAAAGACGAGCTCCCTGAATCAGCTTCTGCACCCAYGGCACACGGTGCTCCCTCACCTGCAAGGGCAGCAGGGATGGCAACCGCTCTGCCTCCCCACGCAAACCCACGGCAGGCAGSGCACAGCTAACACGGACGACTGAGAGCAGGGGCTCAGCAGGGAAACCCCTCCTGGCTTGCTTTGACTTAAACAAGAACWTTTTTTTCTTCTACCACTGCCATCTGAGGCTTATGTTTCCTTTGGAAGGAAGTTAGAGATCGAAAGGATGTTTATGAAAACTACTATTTACTCTCCAGACAAGAATGGCTCCTCTAGCTCCGATACCACGCAGTCAGGCAATTCTGGCAAGTGCTGATTACAGTTTGCATCGTGAGTTSTTAGGAGAGAATGTGACTGAAGAAAAGAGGCTTTTGCAAAACACCTTCCAGGTCCAATCTTGCGATAAATACACAAGATCCTGGGCTCCCACTGAAATTCAAGCAGCTGCAACATCAGAGTTCATATGCATTTTTATTTACAGCACGCACTTTCAAGGACACAAGGGACTGCATCGTTCCTCTCAGTGTGTCAAAGGATGGAAATATGTCAAAAGACAGGAATGGCTTTTTCAAAAGCTAGTCTGCTGCAAGTACTGCATACTACAGGCTACAGACATCTCATATGGTAAGAAAGTTCTAAATGGGAAAAGGTATCTGAAGATTAAACTTTTCATTGCGGTTGGTTTTAAGCTTTGTTTCAAACCTATTGCAAAAGCTGTTTGCCAACTTTTTTATTTCTTTATTAATCAAGGGTGGTTTGCAGTTGTGGTTAATATGATAAAATGCAATAACGACCTTCAGCCTGGGCTTCACAGGATGACACTATCCATGTGTATGCTTCAATCAAATTTTGCAGGGAAATATTGGTCTTGAGGATACAGATTTCCTACAAATTTAATAAGAATACGAGATCAGTAGAAGAAAGAAACTGATTTTATTGGGGACCAAACTACAAACTACTACCAGAAAAGGTAAATAAGGAAAAAAGCCCCTTTCAGTAGCACTGACTCCCTTCCTAGCAGAACACTGACTTGTCTTAAAGGCACCTTGCTCTCAGTTGTTTCAAAACAGTTTCTTACCATACATTGGAAAATGAAACCCTTCCTCTCCAAATGGGAGAGGCCAGGCCTCTTGCTCTATAAAATCTTAACATTTCTAAGCRTCCTTCATCCCACTGAGAATATGCTGGTAAAACAAAGGCACTCTTCAGCACACGAACAGCCAGCTGAAAATGAAAAGCAAGGTTTTCACCCTCACAATCGGGTATCAACAGGCTGTCTCGCTCCCCCCGCTAGCACACAGGATAAACTACTCCAAGAAAGTAGTGCAAGGGATGACAGAACAGCAAATATTTCTTCTAGGTTTCCTCTGTCTGGTTCTGGGGAGACAAATATAAAATTCCACCTCAAACTGAAATGCAGTTCAGGCATTMCCCAGCACTGTAAGACGACCTCTTCCGCTGCGGGTCCCTCTGACCAGCTAATATGCAAGGCCTGAGCTTGCTGACGCTCCTTTACTGCTTTAAACTTCAAGACCCAGCCACTCTAACAGTCTGGTTCCAGCAGAATAAAATGCACGTACAAGTGTGAAATGGTGGACTTGGATTAGAAACACAGAAARAAAAAGCTCGCAGCATTTCAGATTCAAACAATTTTTCTGACCAGAGAACTAACGCTTTCAGTAATTGAATGGTTTCAGGATTTGTTAGGATCTCTTAAAGTAAGAAACAACTGTTACGCTTCTGGGAGACTGTCTGGCCTTAGCCCATGCAGTCCGTGCAACTGCAAGCTCTGGCGTGTGTCTTAAAGTCTGCTTCTACCTTGCAAAGCAGCAAAGTGAGGGAAAATGGGAAAATTCACAGCTAAATACATGAATATTTGTGATTAACTGCAGCACCAGGCCACTTGAAAGATGCCCTGCACAGACACGCCACATACACACGCAYGTTCGAAGGTTTTTACTTGGACAGGAGTTTAATTGGTTCCTTTACAACCAAACTAAACGAAGGGCTGCACAGACAGATTTACCTCCCCGGTACTTCAGAGCAGGATACTGCCCAAGTCTGTCTGTACAGGCTTTGGGGAACTTCAAAGGGATTAAAGAGTGAGAAAGCACAGACATAAGGCAAAGCTCTAAACAAAGCTTGCCGGATCTCCTTAGCACAGAGACTCTTTTGTTATCTTGCAAGCACAGCTGACCGCGGCACTGCTTTTGTTCATCTCTCACCACGTTCATCCTTTGGACCTGCAAGTCCTGAGTCACTCACGGCAATTCTCACCCACAGCTCTTCTCGATCCCACTTTATTGTGGTCTTCTCTGAAYGACACCTCAAATGGGCCCAAAAGGCTACAACAGCACCAGCTTTCCAATCATACCCAAACTCTCCAAGTACTGCACTAGTTTCCACTCCCTCCTCGATTTCTGTAATTGCCTCCACACTCGATTTCTTGTCTCATCTCTGCACAGTGATTACAGGCAGCACCACTCCTAGGTATGCCACGTCCCAAGCACATCCCCAGTTTAATAGGCAGGCAACCATGCAAGCATTAAACTAGTTCTGCTAGGAGAGGTAAGCATCTCGCATTTTTTTTGAAAGCAATACAAAGGCATAGRTAAGTTAAATAATTCACTCAAGGCCACGGACTCTGTGGCAGAGGTAGGATTAGAAATAAACGCCAATGGCTACTGCAGCAAGAAGTGGAAAATACAGCCAGCCACACTGGTGAGGGAATGACTACCCCATCCCAGCAAACTAGTCCTAAATCTGGTATTAAAAAGATGAGTCTGTGCTGACACTGAGGAAAGCAGCACGACTGACGATTCAAGGCATTAATGTTCCTGGTCTAAAACAGAACAGACACGGGAAATACAGCAGCACTGGGTGATACCTCAAAACCAGGTAACACGTGGGCCAAGCTCAGTGTTCACAAACACTGCAGCCACGGYCGTGCTGTTCAGTACTGTACTCCGAGCAAACACATCTGTCAAGCAAAAGACAAGTGAAAACCTGATAGCTGAATAAGACASGCAAGGTGAACTGGCAGTCAGTCATCAGGCTTAGTCACTGACAACTCAGGACACTTCAGCAAACAACCTAGTTAGAAGGCTAAATATCCTTTTATTGATCCTTAGTASCAAATGTGCTTGTACCCATTGAAGCTAATGATAAAATGAACAGGATTAAGAGTGGCACAACCGCAAGGCTCCTGGTTTTGCTTTTGATTTTTAAATCAATTTCTCATTCACTTCCTTTTGGAGGGTGATCAGAAAGCAGGCTAGGACAGCTGCTCAGCGAGCAGCTCGCAGAGTCATTAGTGGAAGGGACAGCAGAAACACCTCCCTGACAATGAGAGCGGGTTTCTGCCTGCCAGAGCCATTCCTCAATTTAGCATCGCAAGATGAGAACCCCTGGCATTGCCGGAGATGAGACGCACGTACCTGCCTGCCATCCTGTCCCACGTTGGTCTGCCCTCTCACTACAGTTCGAATGTTGTCATCCAACCTCCTGGAGAAAAGAATCTATAATGTCAAACTCATTCTCTACGTGCCTGACCCAAACAATTGTGGGAATCTTAAGAGCTACAGAACAGATTTAAAAYAAAAAAGCTGGTGCTACGAAGGCTAAACTCACTTTTTTTTTYCCCCCTCTCTCTGTGTCGGACATCACTATCTTACATAATTTAAAACTCCCGTTGCAAAAATGAAAATCCATTTCCTAATTTAATCAGGGCTTCTTGCATTTCTCTTCCCTTAAGCAATATTGTCAGTTTTCCCTTGTCTGTTTTCATTTCCACTTTCCACATATTAAAGTGCTGAATCATTTCAGGTTGGTAATGCCAGACTGCACAGAGAATTTAAGTATTTCCTGCACACTTATATTTATTTTGTACTTTTAGTACCAATAATGACAATAAAAAAAAATAAAAAATGAGAGGTTTTACTATTGCTATTTTGAACTCACAAACAGAATAAATTTTCAGCAACCAAATTTTCTGGGTAGTTTGTTCTCTCAGCCTTCARACTGTACTAAAATTTGGTACTTGTTGATTCTTAGTTTGTTATTTTTTCAAAGCTCTACTTTGCAACCCACCAGCTAAATAACCTGAAAGGCACATATTATACAAGAGGGGCAAAGTATAAAAAAGAACTATAATTACAGGGAGTAATTTTTGTCTCTCCCACTACTGGACTTGAGACTGACCCTATTCATGCCTTTTAAGCAAATTAATTCCTATCAGCTATAGTGCAAAGGCTATATTTATGAAGCCTCTGTGACATCGCCACCTGAGATACAACRAAATGGAGAAACATTTACCTTATTTTCAATCTGATTTTGTTCACAACTTCATCGATGTTTGCCAAAGACTGCAACATGAAAAAAGAAAGAAAAGTGAAATGGGGAACCTTTTACTTCGATGCACATCAGCTGTGATGCCTAACACTTTCTCACGCCTGGCACTTYACAAAGAGGAGAGCAATGACACTGTTTTACAGATGGAGGAACTGAGACACACGGCAACTTAGCTGCTCCTTAGGTCACATAACGAAGAGCAGCAAAAGACAGGGCAGGCCAGGGTGCAGGTCCCAGAAGCTCCCTGCTTCCCACCTGAGCCCTGCGTTGTCCGAACTGCTCCCAAAACGCYGTGGTGACAGTGACCTCCAGTGGGCAATGGGGACAGAGCCTTCGCCTTCCCCGGGCAGAGACCCTCCTGCAGAGCCCGGACACCCAGCACATGGGGTGGAGGAGGCCTGGCTGCTGCTGGAGCTGTAGTGGGGTTATTGCAGGRGAAATAGCTCTCCACTACTGGCAAAGGGAAAAAAGCCAAGCCAGCCCCACCAGCAAACTAACTAGAAACAGCTGAAAGCCAAAAAAGTCAGTGCTGCAGAGGATATTTAACACAGTAAACATTGGAGCTGCCTCACAACCCAATCTTCAGCTGCAGAAACACCTCCTTTTTGCAATAACTTAGTCCAAAACTGCCCCTGGGGCTGATTTGGGGAAGACAAAGCACAGATATGAGCCCACAGCAATCTCGATCTTTACAYCTCAAAAGAAACAATAGGTTTCAGACATGGATGGCACTCTAGTGAGATTTGACAGGCAACACCTGCCTTATTTGGCTGGAACTCCTGAAGATTTACCAATGATTAATAGACAGCTAGTTATGAAATTTACTGCATGAGAAACCTCTATATAGAAAACAAATTTATTTCTACAGATCAAAGCAGGACTTTTACTGCAGCAAGCACTTTGTGTGGAAAGAAACCACATGATGACAGCGAACCTCGTGAGATGCGATTTAAGAAGTGATTATTGTTATAGTCTTACTATTGTGCTACCGTTTAAAAGAAAAGGCTTGGGTACAGGTTTAAACACGCCTTCAGTCACTTACTATCAGGTCACCCCTCGCACTGAGAGGGCCGTACTGCACGCACTACTTACTTGCTCAGTGGGAAAGAGAGTATTAATATACTCCACAGCRTTGAAATCTGCTCTGTCCAGTGGATCTTGGCTGGGAAATACCTGAAGAGAGGGAGGAAACCAAAYAGAATCAACAATCTTTAATTTACACAGTACCTACTACTTTTAATTACTGCAGTACCCACTTCCGATTGTGTTCCACAGCATTGTTCCAACAAGCGYGCACAAAGAGCGGTCAGGCCTCTGCCCAGGAGCAAAGCAGCTACGTGCTCTGGAGGTCTCTGACCTACTAAAATTCCTGTGGATACCAGCCTGGATAAATACAGATAATATACACGAATGCTTCCACGTACAGCCCCAGCACAATCAATCAGGCGCAAGGAATTCCCAAGACACACGAGCCATTAATTAYGCATCTCAAACCATTCTGATGCTTCTGCTGTTGTTTGGAAATGAACCCCCCTGCTGAGGCATTGCCCTTATCTTCRCCTGGGCTTTGCAAGGCCCCGTGGTGAGAGACGGAGGATTTGCTTTTCACAGCCGCAGAACAGGAAACATGATGAATTAAGAAATGGTTGTACAAGTKCTCTGGAGACTTGGGTTTGCCACTTACACACGAAAAAAGAGGGAGAGAAACAGAATCTGCYGAATGATTCTTCCTACCCACGGGAAAGGGAAAAGAGCAGCTGTGGTGCAAACAGATCTCCTCTCTCCTCACAAGTAGCTCAAACGATGCAAACACAGCTGCCAGGCTTCGCTTTTTGTCCCCACAGACTAAAATATGCTGCGTTCCCGTCTCTGCTACCATATTTGTTGCATATTTATACAGCCACYAGTTCTGCACCCCATGGTTGAAACCCCACCCAGCAAACGCGTAGCTCACYCCGCGGCATCACCTCCACACGTCACCCTGGTCACTGAAAGCCTTCATGGAAACCTGCGTTACCTGGGCACATGCAACGTTTACACCATTTTACAGATTTTGCAGCGTAAAAGCAGTGGTTTTTTGAGATCGTTTAAACAAGAGCAACTTCTCCCTGAAACAGGCCTCTTCAGCAGCTTTCCCAAAGCCACTCCTGTGGCCAAGGAGAAGCAAGCAGCAGTTAAATACGCATGAGGTCGTGCCTGAGTGAGGAAGATGCTCTGACATTAGCCCATCGTAAAAGCACAATTGCAGCATCACAACCAGCCCGTCCTGCTCTGGGCTCACAACTGCAGATTCAGCTAATCCCAAATCTCCACAAGCATTAAGAGCAGCTGAAGCAAGGGGCGGGATGGAAGATAAAGGCTAGTCAGGAACTCCACTCTCAAACTGCAGATAAAGATCAATGCTGCGGGCAGCTGTACCAGCTAAAGAAGTTGCTACTCCTAGGTCTTTRTCACCAGGCATTAACCAGAAATGACTACCCCACGTTTGGTGGAGCAACAGTTTGCATGTGCTCCCTGCCCCGCTTCAGGCAGAAGTCAGCTGAGCCAGTTCTGCTCATTTAACCAGAACCTGGCAGGTTTTGCCCAAAGCTGATTAAGGAACACTCACAGGAACAATAGGATTATTGGGTTGGTAAATGCCAGTGAGGAAGTGATGAAAGGCAGGAGGCAGTGTCATCCTCAACATCTCCCCTTGCTCAGGACGTGAGTATCTGCCTACAGCCTTATTACCTGTTAAAATAACTCAGCCAGGGATATGGTGGATTMTCCATCACTTGAAAMCTCAAGTCAAGACTGTCTCTAAAAGACRGGTTTTACCTTGAAGAGACATTTTRYRCTTGATGAAAATGTCATTAGGTAAYYTTCTTTGGTTGTACAACGTCAGAAATCACACCAGGCTTCTCYGGCTTTCAAACACAGAGGCTTTAAAAAGTGCAGAGGATTCTTCTTCTGGGCAAGTTCCAGGTTTCCTTTAGAAGCTGGTATTTAATCCAGCAGTTCTCAAGGTTTCAGCAAAAATTACTCARTGGTTTACTGCCAGGTGTGCCAACCCCATGCAAAGACAGAATATGTGGGGTGTCTCTTTCTTYGGAGCAATAATATTCCAAAGCTGGCACAGCACCCACAGAGAAACTGTGCTACCTTCCTCACCTTCTGGTGCTGGGCTCACTTGAGATGCTGTGYCAGCTACCACGGGTCTGCCCTCGTTCTTTGAGGAGAGCCACCAAAAGTGGCCCACAAGCCTCAACACTCAGGAAAGTGAGAACACTTATTTGAGTGGTACTTTGAGAGACAGCTCCTCTTGCTGTCTACAGATTCCTACTACAAGGAAGAGCTCTTCAGACAGAAGGGTTGGCTGAAGTCAGYGCAAGCTCAGTCAGACTCCAACAGACACATGATTTTACCCTGATTTCTCATGGGCTTTTGCTGGGCTCCACGTGCCACAAAGGATTTCAGGGAACACTGGAGGACTTGGGCTAGAAGTAGATTTAAAAAGTCAAGCCAAGACATTTAGATTATCCTGACTTCACCTGAGTCATAGAATCACAGAATAGTTTGGGTTGGAAGGGACCTTTAAAGGTCACCTAGTCCCACCCCCCTGCCRTGGGCAGGGACATCTTCACCTGGATCAGGKTGCTCAGAGCCCCGTCCAGCCCGACCTTGAATGTTTCCAGGGATGGGGCATCTACCACCTCTCCGGGCAACCTGCGCCAGTGTTTCACCACCCTCATTGTAAAAAATTTCTTCCTTATATCTAGTCTAAACCTACCCTCTTTGACTCCAWTAAGATGCTTTACATACCAAGCAACAAGTATTCAATCAGAAGACAGAGAACCGGCGTGCCCGGCCGCAGAACAGCCAGGGCCCCGCGTTCGCCAGTGATGGGGAAACCATTAGATGAGACACGCGAGGGACCAGCCCTCGCACTGCGGAGGAAGGTGACAACCCCCCAGCACCAACGTGGCCCGGGGCCCCGAGCCGGCGGCCAGCGCAGCCCCGGGACACCGGCAGAGCCCGCCCCGGGGACCAAGGGCCTCTCCGGGCCACATCCRTCTACAAGCACGGCCAGCCTGGGGCTTCCCGGGGCCCAGCAGCGGAAGGCCCGGAGCTCGCTGGGGGACACCACCGGTCCCGCGCCCGGCAGAGCCCCCCGGGGCCCTCAAAGAGCGGGCACCGGGCCGCGCCCACACCCGGCCCCGCACCGGAGCGGCCTGGCCCCGCACCGGAGCGGCCTGGCCCTGGCCCTGGCCCCGCCCCGCGGCCCAGCCGGCCCCCGCCCGGCCCCGCCGCACCTGCTCGATGGCGGCCTGCACGGCGGGCGCCAGCTCCAGCGCCGCCTCCAGCCCGGCCGCCAGCTCCGGCTCGTCCTCCTCCATGGCGGCCCGCCGCTTCCGGGCCGCGCGGCACGCCGGGATGCGAGAGGACACGCCCCCTCCGCCGCACCGGCCCTCGGGGCGGGGCCTGGGCGGGGGCGGGGCTAGGCGGGGCGGGGGTCCCCCGAGGGGCGGGGTTTCCACCGGGCGGAGGCGGGGCCTGCCGCCCGGCGGTGCGGGGCGCGTCCCGGCGGCGGCGGGAGCGGCGGGGCCGGTCCGTGCCGTGCCGAGCCGTGCCGGGCCGTGCCGGGCCGTGCCGAGCCGGACCCTCCTGCCGCCCGGCCTGCTGTTGACAAGCGGCGGCGGGAGGCAGCGCGGCGGCGGTCGTCCCCATGTGGCGGACGCTGGTCCTCGCCTCCGCCTTCTTCCCGGGGCTCTTCGCCCTCTGCATCCGGTTACTGCGCTGGGCCGCCCCGGGATGGAGCCTCAAGGACCGCATCCTCCTCAGCGGCAGGTACGGGCGGGATCGGCGGGAGCCGACCGCCACCGGTACCCACCGCGGCGGGCCGGGGCCGGGAGCGGGAGCGGGAGCCGGAGCGATCCGGGCGGGCCAAAAGCACCGAGCCCCGGCGGCTGGGAGCCTCCACCCGCGGGGTTGCCGCGCTCCGGGGGCCGGACCCCCGGCGGTCCCGAGCCCAGACCCGGCGAGGGGAGCGGGGCCCGGCGGCAGGCACAGCGGGTACACCGATCCTCCGGTGCAGCCCTCCCTCCGCCCGCGGGGTTACCGCTGATCCACGGGGGTGGAAGAGACGAGACCTGGAAACGAACCCCCGCCATGGCAGCGCCTGGCACAGCCACCCCGGCCGCGGCCCACGCCGCCCGGGCGCGGGGCGAGCTCCTCCTGGCCACGACGAGGCTTTCGGGGTGTGCGCAGAGTAGGCRTCTGGGTGCTAACAGCTCTCCTGGTGCAACCGCGCCGAGGCCACCGCCTCCGCTCCTCGGCCCTTCTGGGGTGACATTTGGGGTGACCCGTTTCTTCTCTCTCGCTTTCAGGTTGGTGTCAACGGTSCAAGCCACAATGGCAACAGTGTCGGGGATCACGGTTGTCCTTAACTGCAAGGACGTGGTGTACGACAGGTAATCCCGTCCGAGAGTCATGCTGTCAACGCGGAGGCTGTGCCCGGCCAGCTCGCAGCTGGAGTATTTTATGCCAAAGGCTGGCATGTACAAAGGGGAGAGGGAAACCAGTTTCATGTTCCTCTTTCCACCGCTTCGGGTGAAGGCTTGGGCAAYGTGCTGGCCGTACACCCCCTGAAAGGCACTGGCGTGTTCAGTGCGCTCAGACCTGGGGCTGCTCTGCCAGCGCGGAGGCTCTCCTGGGGATGGGCTGTAACRTGGGCCCATAGATGAGCAAAAAATAAAGACATCATCACTTCTAAAGGGGCAGGGAGTCTCCTTGCTGGAATCTGAAATTGCTAATGAGTCAAGCAGACCTAGTGAGAACTGATTTTAGAGGTGCATCACCTTTTCCATGCCAAATGGATGCTGAAGGAGTCCAGAAATGAGAAAATCAGTATAGAGTTTGCTCTGAAGGAAAATCACATTGCCTTGTCCTCAATGCTCGGAGACAAACTGCCTCAGGTGTGGCTCTCGGCAGGAGTGATAGCACAATCTGGGTCAGAAGGCTTAAAAACAGAGCTATTATCCAGAATAGCAGAGAGAATTGTAGAAGGGAAGAATATAATTATGCTGAGCTGGAATTTTAGGGAGGGCTGCCCTCTTGGTCATTGCAGACATGCCTTTAGTACACAGATGTGAAATGCCCTACCTTGCTCTAGATAGTGAGATCTATCCAAATTGCTCAGTCTTGCTTCACCCAGGCAGCCTAATGAGTTACCCTTTTTGCTCTAAAATAAACTCTCTGCTGTATAGATAGGTCAGATGGTAAATCCCAGACCCACACAGACGGAAGGTGCTGCCGGCAGCCCTCCTTCTCCCCGGAGCTGGGTGCTTGCCTGGGTGCTCTCAACGCCAGCAGCTCCGTGCGAACGCTTTGTGGTCAGAGACCTAGATTTTCTTTGAATCTGGAGGAAATACAGCCCAGTGCTCAGCAGGGAAGGTCTCAGAGAATGACAGCAAGACAGAAAGCCAGGAAGCATCACAAAGGTTGCAGTAAAATTTGCCGATTTATTTACACAGGCAGACAATCATTATATTGCTGGCACTATAATTGCCCTCCAAAGCCCTGGGCAAGTTTTGCAAACACAATAGCTGGTCACTTCCCCTCCCTGCTTTACATCACTTACTTCTTTCTATCTGAAATAAGAACACAGGCAACGACATTTTTCTTGAGGTGGCAGGAGAGCACAAGCAGATTTATTTGGGCCCCAAGCTATATTTCTTTAAGCAGCAGTGTAGGGTGGTGGTTTTTTTTTTATCAGTGTGATTTCACTCAGGACTTTTTAAGGAGCCCGGTCTCCCTGCAGAGCAGGGCTTGCTGCTGCCCGGATTGTGCAACCAGGGAACAGGCAGCTGCCTGCAATTATTTCCCAACAGACAAACATCTCACGGGGGTTTATTGCCTATATGAGATATTTTGCACTTCACTCTCCAAAGTCCAGGCCAGGCATCTCTAACTAACTCTGAGGTCTCCGGGTGCTTTCCAAACACTCCCCAAATTAGGCAGCCAGCCGAAGCGGTGTGGCAGGCAGAAAGGACGCAGCCTTGGAGCTGTTCTCCTAACCAAGCACCAGCTCGGGGTGTCCCAGGGCTTAGGGGAGAAGATTACCTGCTGCAAAGGTGTCGGATTAGTGCTGGAGCCCCAGCGGCGCCGTGCCCCCGGCCCGCACGGCAAACACCCGGCCGTAGGGCTAATCAAGATCCTCCCGTTAGCGCCGTGTTTGTGCTTGGCTGGGCCGAGCTCGGTGCCTGGCACGGCCAAGCGCAAAGCAGGGGCAGCACCGAGGAGGCGTCCTCCACGCGTACCAGGTACCTTTTCCCTGCTGAGCCAAATCGAGTTAAATTTCGACACCTCTCAGCTTACCATCAGCTTCAAAATCCTCTGCTTCCSTTTCAGACCTAAAGACTCTCTTCCACCTTTTAGAGCATCACGAGGTKCTCAGAGCCATTGCGATGCCTCTGTGTGTGCTGCTCCTCCCCTAGGCACTGGCTGGCCGTRGAGTACATCTGGATCCTCGTTCCCTACATGACCTACGACATTTACGTCATGTACCTCTGCCACTGGCACAAGAGCCGGGACAGGGGAGTGGCGGAGAAGAAGCACTCGCTGGTCAGCGTGYGGAGCTTCCTCCTGCAGGAGCGGCTGATGGTGACCCACCACCTCTTCATCCTCATCGTGCTCACCCCCATCACCCAGGTAAGGGGTGGGCACGGCCGCTGTGACACCCAGCCCGTGAGGAGCCCCACGTGCCTGCAAGGGCTTGCCATCGAGGCTGTGTCTGGCAAAGTATTTTTGCCGGTCAGGAGCCCGTGACCGCCTGGAGATGCTCGGTGTTAGCTCCGGCCACCTCTCCAGGAGGGCCCCGTGCTCACTGCTGGCTTTATTTGCAGCACTTCAGGGGAGAGCTGGGGGACTTCTTCGTGGGCTGCATCTTCACAGCAGAGYTGAGCACGCCTTTCGTGTCGCTGGGCAAAATCCTCATGCAGGTAGGTGAGGAGGGATGGGGCTCAGGTCTGGAAACCCCACAGCGGCTTGTACCCTTTCCCCGCCCCAGGCTGCCCATCTCCCTCAGCCCCGGTTCATGCAGCAGCCGGGCTGGGGGTCTCAGAGGGGGGCAGCCCCACAGCTGTAACCCCAAGCTCCCCCACAGTGCTGCCTTCCTCCCCGCATCCTGGTAGGTTTCCAACCCTTCCCCCAGTCAGCAGCATGGCCAGGGGCAGCCCCAAACTGGGGGCTGTGCTGTGTCCTGGGGCAGCCCCAAACTGGGGGCTGTGCCGTGTCCTGGTGCTGCCCCCTCCTGTCTGTACCTCCCCCCTGCACCACGCTCCCTCCTGCCCCAGCCCTCTGCTCCCCACGCCTCCCTTCCTCCTCCATCCCTTTGCACCCTGCTTTCCTGCTCCCTCCAAAATGCTCCCCCCATCCACGCCTGCTGGGTGCTCGGCTCCATGCTCCCAGCACAGGCAGTACCCGAGGAGAGATGGGGTGCTGCTCACCCAGCGCTCACCCCACCTTCACCTTCTTCCTTCCCCAGCTCAAGATGCAGGACACGCTCCTGCACAAGGTGAACGGGATCCTCATTCTGGTGACCTTCTTCCTCTGCCGTATTCTCCTCTTCCCCTTCATGTACGCAGCCTACGCCAGGCAGGTGGGAATCCCCATTTACATGGCGCCTTTCCGCATCCCCCTGCACTGCAACATAGCCAACGCCTCCCTCATCGCCCCCCAGCTCTACTGGTTCAGGCTCATCTGCCGCAAAGCCGCCCGACTCTACGGCCGCTCGCCCGCCGACAAAAGCAGATAACGGCCGGCAGCGGCAGCCCAGCGCGGGGGGCTGGAAAAGGGTCAGCCCCCGCCGGCTCTTCCACCTTCAATGCCAGCGCTGCGGGGACCATTGTGGAAGCAGAGCGGCGGAAGCAGCGATACCGCCGGGCTGTTTTAGCTGGAAGCAGCCTYGCCGCCTCCACCGCCGTGCCAGGCAGCGCCAGCCTGGGCTAGGAAGGCTTTCTTCCCACGCCGCTCCAGTGCCTCGTGTCCTTCCCACCCGTGGGAGCCGGGGCAGGAGCCAGCGAGGAGGAGGTCTGCCCATAAGCACCACATTCCTTCTGGGATTCAACGCCGCGGCACCGAACTAACGGTTACAGGAGAGGGGTTTATTACAACCCCCCCCCCCGCCCCGCATCTTTCAGGGCTGACACCAGACACCAGCACGGAGCTCGGCGAGGCGTGAAGGAGCCCGCAGCCCGGCGGCAGCAGCGGAGGCGACGCTGGAGCGTGCCCAGCCCCACGCAGCAGCACTGGGAACTGGGGGAGCCGCGTGCCGGACCTGCCGCAGCCCCGACTCGCTCCTCCAGCTCTGGTTTACAGCCTCCAGCCGAGAGCAGAGGCAGGCTCCGGGGCTGCGGCACGGTTCTGCACAGCCTGTTCCTGACCTTTACTGACCTCGCATCTACACTACAGCCGCGTTCAACCTCTTACCTCCCACTGCTGCTGGGCTCAAAATTTAAGACTCCACTTAACCCAAAGGTGCTTTTCACTACAACTGTCTGGTGTCTGTGGCTCAGAGTCCCAGGGGAGGGTGGCTCCGGTGTCCCCAGCAGGCTGGAGGGAAGAGAAGCTCATGCCAGGATAGAAGAACGGTTACGCTGTCTCAGAGCAATGCTGGCAGGGCAGAGCACCCATGGCTGAAGGGCAGGATGGGGACAGGAGACTGCTAAGTCCCTGTCTCTGGGCACTATCCCCTTCATCGGCAGGGGATGCAACTTTCAACCCCCTCCCCTAACTGCAGCTGCTTTTATCTGCCCCGCATCCCGGCAGCGGGTAGCTGAAAGCCTGACTGGCACACCCTGCCCTGCTCTCCCTCCAGCCGACACCAGCAGCCCCGGCAGCTGTACCCAGTGGGTACCGGTACAGCCTGAGCTCAGTCGTACGGTCTGTCCCTCCTGCCCCATCCCACTGCCCCGCGAGGTGAGCTCTGCCAGGGAGGGAACCGGCTCAGTGCAGGAGGAACCAGCAACCCCAGAGCAGGGCGCTGAGCTGTGTCCTTCACCAGTTCAGCCCATTTCTACCTTCAGTGACAGCAAAATGGGTACAGGTTTCCCGGCCCACCCTGCACCGTAGGGTTGACAAGCCTTGCGGGTCTGTGCCAGTCAGACAGCAGCAGTTCAGGTCCTTCCCTGCAGCCAGCGCAAGCCAGGGCAGCCACCTCCTCCCCGCAGCCTCCCACGCCTGCCCGGGGGGTCCCCTGCCGCAGGGCAGGTACTGCACCAGCGTGGCCCCAGCAGCTCCCCTGCAGCCCCCCACCCCGTGCCCGGAGACCTGTGGCCACTCTGTGCCTTTCATTCTGTCTATAAACAAGGGCTGAGCTCTGGGAGAGCTGGTTCTTTCGGGTGTTGGATCTTGTCCCAGCCACGGCTGTATTCTGGAAAGAGGAAAATAAAGGGCCTCTTCCAACATGTGGTCGGTTATTGCAGAAACACTACTGTTACATTAACGATYGAGACCAGCTGATGTTATAAACCGCTTGCAACCTGTTACAGATGTTTGCATCTTGCTGTTTTCATTGCAAATAATGTGCCTTATATAAGGACAAAAAAAAAAAAAGCCAATGAGGCATCTCAGTTTGCACTAACACTGCCCTATTTACTATCAGGACACCAATAAAGATTTCCTTTCTGAGTCACACCACTGGATGTCTCTCCCACGTGCCGTTCATTTCTGGGCGGGGGGTGTCAACACACGGGGTTACCGCTGCACCCCCACCTCCGGGCAGGAGCAACACACACGTATTTCCAAAGGTTCCTGCCCGTCCTGAACTCACCCGACTCGCTTCCCGGCCGCCCGCAGCACGTGGCGAACCCAGCAATCCGCCCAGGACTAGGAGAGGGCTGGCGGCARGGGAGCCGGAGGGGAATGATTTCCCTGATGCCGGAGGCTGCCGGGCTCTCTGTGTAAATCCAGACTGCCAGAAGGCAAGGCTGGAGCCACAGGACCAGCAGCTCGGCTCAGGAACAGCTATGCCCACAGGTATTCCCACTGGAAAATTAGAGAGTGGTTGTCCCTACYCGTCTTTACACGGCCTCTTCACTGCTTAGACAGGTTGGAAGAAAACACAGCAAGGGGGAAATAAGTTCAAAAGAGAAAAATAGACAGGGTTTATTACAGATCTTACAACTTTCCACGTAAGGGGTCCCCTGAGGCAGGGTCAGTGCTCTCCTCTGTCGCCCTCTCCAGCTACTCAAGGCAGCTCCCCGGCCGAGCGGGCTCCCAGCTTGCTGAGCTTCTGCAGGAGGGTGCTGCGCAGCGCCTCGTCGCTGACGTTGTCCGTGATGGACTCCAGGAAGTGCCTCTCGTTGGCTCTCCGCAGCGCGTTGCTGGGGGACGTATCGGCGCTGCTGAACGCCTCGTACTGCGAGAGGATCTCCAACGCCACCACCACCAGCGGCTCGCTGCACCCCTTCTCCGGCAGCATGGCGGCGACGTGCAGCAGGTGGCAGAACATCTGGATGCAGATGAAGGACACCTCCTGCGTGGGGGTCCTGTCCTCGGCGGGGCGCGAGGGGGGCCCCGCGGCGCTCTTGACGGAGCCCAGCAGGTCCGTGAGGCTGCCGCAGTACAGCTGGACCACGTGGAGCCAAGCCTCTGCCGGCAGCCAGGTGGAACAGCTGGAGCTGCAGAGGAGCTGGAAGCCCCTCAGGAAGAGCACGGAGAACTGGAGGTAGCAGGCAAACRGCCGGAGGTTGAGCAGGGGCATGTACTGCACGTACTCCAGCGTGTACGGCACGTGCAAGACTTGCCTCTGCAGCAGGTTTTCGACCACRTGCATGAGCCTCTTCCATTCGCTGTGGCTGCACCAAGGGAGGACCTGAATGAGGGCCACCAGGAACCCTTTGCTGAAGAGATTCACTTCTTCGGGGTTGTCCACATTGACTGTGAGGAGCGTCAGCATCGTCTCCCTGAGCGCCGTGGACACGCAGCAGCACTCCATCCACGCCAGGAGCCCGCTGCCAGGTCCATAAGCTGGCAAAGGCTGGGACGTCCACTCGTCCTCAGGAAGCGTGCAGATCTCAAACAGCGTTGCCGGGACCTCGTTCTTGAAGTGGTCTCCATAAAGCTTCTTCAGCCGGAGACCGACRGTCCAGTCCAGTGACGCCACCTTCCTGTGAAGCCAAGCCAGCGACTGGACCCACAGCTCAGGGGAGGGGGCGGCTTCTGGTCTTACCACCTCACAGAGCTGGCAGAGGATGTTCAGTATCAGGTCTTTGGTCTCCAGTGAAGGGAAGAGCTGGTCCCTTGGCTGATGCCAGTACTTTGTGTAACCATCTAGAAGCTTGCAGAGGCTGAGGAGAAGAGGGAATGGGTGACAGGACTTGATCCAGTGCTCTTCTGAAGAGGACTGTATCCCCAAAACCTTACTAAGSATCTGCAGGCTCAGTTCAATTTGAGCAGAGTCCGACTTCAAATAGGGAAGGACAAAGGCTTTGGTTACCTCTGCAGGTGACACAAGCGGGGCGGCTGAGCTTGGCTGCATGAGAAAGGCCAGGAACTCAAGGAACTGCTCCTCTTCCCTCGCAGTGGAAAGCCTCCCCCACACCGCCTCCTCCAGACACCTCACTACCAGGCTGCGTGGCCTGCCCGGATCACCGTGGGTCTCCAGGAAGCTCAGCGCTGGGAAGGAGCAGAGGATTTGCCCGAGGAACTGGTGCGCTCCTAGGTTGACTACAGCAAGATTACAAACCTGCTTCACCGTGGCCTCRGGGTATAGCAGCGTGAGCCTGGCCACAGAAGCCACAGCCCTGGTCAGGCCTTCATCAGACACGCTCTTCGTGATCTGGTTGAAAGTCACATTCAGGTCCTCCTGGAACCCCTCCATGACAACCTGCAAGTTCAGGGACAGACCTGGTCCGCCCCAGGATGCCAGGACGCCTGAGATCACTTTGTTTTTGTCAGTTAACGAAAGCTCAGTGTAACACTCCACGATGGCTTTGGTCACTTGTATCTGCAGCTCTCGAGCCTCCTTGTCTTGGCAGAACATGGCAAAGTTCACCAGCGTCTCCAGCAATTTCAAAACTAGCTCTGGTTTCTGGAAGAGAGCTTTGTTTTTCACAAGGCAGTCAATCCAGTCCTTCGAAAAGGCCCAGGTCTTTTCAGAAGCAAAAATGGAACACATCTCCACGTGCCGGTCCAGCTTTTGCTCAATGATTGTCATGGCAACTGAAGACACAAGGCTGGTGGCCAAATCCTTGCTCTTCAGGCTGGCACTGATCTCCTTGAGAAAGTCCTTGGTGATCTGTGTCAGCTCTAACACTAAGCGTGTCTCATCCTCACCCAGGTCTCTAGTCTCCGAGAAGCAAACCAGGTTCTTCCCAAAGGCGGTRAGAGTGTCCAGGAGGCGGTAGCTCTGATAGCAGAGCTCCTCAGAGCTGTTCAGGGCGCCCTGCA
The DNA here is from genome assembly GCA_030449065.1 of Oceanodroma leucorhoa. NCBI lineage: Eukaryota > Metazoa > Chordata > Aves > Procellariiformes > Oceanodroma > Oceanodroma leucorhoa. Next base: position 1,238,125 of record JASVER010000089.1, on the reverse strand, counting down.
GCTCCTCTCCCCAGGCACGCAACAAGCTGCAGAGAAAGTCCAAGCCAACAAAGAGTTCCTCACGAGAGAGCTTGGCCATGGACGAGAGGCTCATGCTTCTCTCTGCTTCCTTCACCTTCTCGTCCAGCTCCCTGTGGTGGAACTGGCTTTCAGTGTCGCTGGTCCAGAGGCTGACCACAGAGCTGACCTTGTCCAGGTACTCTGCGACAGGGAGGGGGCTGCCCTCCGGCTCTAGCTCGGAAAACACGGACAGCAGCTCCACCAGGTTGGCCAAGGCATAGCACCTCATGCGGGGCAGGGCGATGCTCCTGTGGGTTTGCTTTAACCCCTCTATCAGTACCATGAGCAGGCTGGTGGCAGCAGGAGGGTCATTCAGARAGCCAGGGTCACCCTTGAACCTCTTTGGGGGCTGAAGACCATCGTCCAGACAGGACTCACAGCCATGCTGACGTATGAGAGTGCTGAACGTAGAGACTGTCGCATCTTCCTGTCCCTCCTCGTGTTTCATCACCTCCCACCACACGTCCAAGAAGAACCTGACGTCCGACGGGGACGTCTCACTGGCGACGTACTCCACCAAGTGCTCCAGCTCGCGCCGGCGCGCATCCTGGGGCAGCGCCAGCAGCAGCTGCACGAAGAGCCGGGGCGCGCCGAGGGCCTTGACCAGCTCGAAGAGGACGGTGTGGTTAACGTCGGGGATCATCCTCCCCACGGAGAAGAAGCCGTCCTCCTTCCACCCCTCGTCCAGCGAGGCGGCCGGCGGGCCGGGCAGCAGGACTTTAGCCCAGACGATGGCCACAGCCTCCTTCTTCCAGAGGCTGTGCTGCAGCGGCGAAGGGCAGCGGGCGCCGATCTCCCCCAGGGCGTCGGTGATGGGGGGTCCCACGCGCGGCCAGTCGGTTTTACGCAGCTCCCGCAGCGGCCGCGGCTGGGTCAGCCGGGCGGCCAGCAGGAACCCGCCGTGCAGGATGGCCGTCTCCTCGCACACGCCCCAGGGCCCTGCGCGGAGACACCGTTACCTCGGCCCGTCCCCGCCCGCCGCCCCCCCGGCACCCCCMGCCCCGCTCCCCCCGGCCCCGCACCCACCGGGCTCCATGGCGGCGGCCTGGCCGAACGGCGGGAGGCGCGCTCTGACGTCATGCGGGCAGCCCCGCCCCGCCCGCAGCGCCCCCTGGCGGCCCGGCGGTGGCGCCGCCCGCCGGCCCTTCCCGTGATTAATTAGCGTGCGGGAAAATCGAGAACCCAATTAAAAGRGAGAGGAACTTCGGTGCGGCGCCAGGGCGGGCGGGTGGAAGAAASGAGCTCAGACCCTCCTCCCGAATCACTTTTATTCGTTTAAGGGCAACACTGGCAAGCGGCAGCGCCACTTTCAGGGGTGCAGCTTACACGTGACATTTTTAACTTGATCGGTACACGACTGAAAATCGTCATTGAACTGGAATCAAAAAGCTCAAGCAACAAAATCACAATGAGGAATTTTTCCTGTTTGAACTCAGAATATTCACTACAAATGCTGACGTGCCTCGGCGACTGCTAACGCCGCTGATTTTGCCTGCTTTTCTCTGTGAAACYGATTTAAGGTTTTCATCAAGAAAGATTACGAAGCAGGCGGCGTGCCCGACGTGGACAATGCTGGTAATTACTCCCTGTATCCCCAGCCCTTGTTCCGCTGGCAAAAGCAGAGTGACTTCATTCCAACAGAATAAACCCTGAACCGTTACTTCCAAAGGCAGTTTCTCATCAAAAGCTAATTGCAAAACCATGATATACTTATTTCAAGTTGCCTCCCGGCAGCTCAGCAGGCAGCGCAGCTACACGCCCTGAAGCACGGCCCCGGCTCCCRCCTGGAATGTGGAAGGCTCCTTGGTAAGGGGTGGAAACCACCACATCAATGATGTGACCCCAGCGAGAAACGCACCAGGGGCTTCTCAAGTGAACATTTCACCCCAAAAGCTGGGGAAACATCTTGGAATGAAAATAGGGTTTGTTCTAGACTACAATATTGACAGCTTTAGCAAGATAATTTTTCTGTTCCCGATATACAGGCATGCACTACGACAGCTGAACTGCTCGAGTTCTCCGTACACAGCCCTTCCCTTCAGCCCGACACTTTGCCACAGAAGCAATACTCACAGCTGCAGCTACCTCTTCTCTAAGCCGTAAATCCAGGACATCTAAAGCCAATTAGTTAGAGAATGGGATATTCTAATGAATCTAACAACTTCTTTGTCAAGCATAACAACAGAGAAATGAGTTTTTCCTCTTAACTGATGGCCCCTCTTTTCGAAGCCACACGCTCAATCTGCTCCTTACTGCACAACCAAATTTTTTTGAAGGAGAATATGCTATTCGCTTGAAAGAAGAGAGTAGCCGTAAGAGAGACAAGCTTAAATCAAACCAACCAACCAGCATGGGACCTTACGGCACCCTCTGACTGGAAGGGGTAATGCAACACGTCACGTAGGATTGGCATTTCGCTCAGATGAAAACCGAGGCACGAACAGGCAGCCCAGTCCTTTTCTCCAGCTAGGCAGAAGCCTTCTTCATTTTCTGCGCAGCAAACCATTTGTCGCTGTTGTCCGCCACCATGGCCTGCCCAAAGAAAAGCGTTCACGTGTTCAGAACAGCAGCTCACACTCACCAGCCTCTCCCACAAATCCACACTGATCACAAGGACACTTTCTAATTTGGAGGAAAGCTATTCTGATGGATAAATTATTTTTTACGTACTAGTAAGGAAAACAGGCACTGAAAACCAGTGTTCTCTGCTGCAGCAAATAAATAGATGATCTGGTAATACAACAGCAAAACGGGATAGTTTAACCGCAGCCTTCCCACACAGCTCACGCTCCATACCAGAGCCCCTCTGCCTCGGGAGGATGTCCAGCTGCGCTGATGTTATCGCAGCTCAAAAATAATTTTCTGTAGTAACTTACACCAAAGCGTTGCTGACATGTCCAGCAAGACACATGCGTCTGCCCCGAGCGCGAGGCTGGAAAACTCTAGCYAGGACACTAAGTGAACTTCAAAAACTGATTTGTTTTCCTCAGCAAGACTGTACAATTTGCTTCCCAGAAAAACTCCACATGGAACAAAAATTAGATTCTACAGGTATCTGTAATCCCGAAGAAAACGAATGTGCAGACAGCATTACTTACATCATCTAACAATTTGCCACCGTTAGGGTCCACCTTGGACAGATCTCTAAATGCTTCATCTCCCACAAAACAGATTTCATGGCCATCCTAAACCAAGTTTAAGAGCAGATAAGTTAGATAAATGTCAGAGAGAAATTTAAATTTAATTTAATCGCTACTTCCAATATTACTCACAGGATCAGCCAAAATAATCACTTGCACAGTGGCTTTGCCAGGTGTGTCCAAGCTAACGAGAGGTGTTAAAATTTTCTGATTTTCCTTTTTCATCAGTGCTTCAATGTTTGGCAACTTAAAGAGAAAACAAACAAAAATCMACCCTAGTCAGATGAAGATCAGATGCATTCAGGTTGCTCTCATTTACAGTTCCCCCTTACCCACAACTCCATTACATTCCCACTGTGAGAAATATAAACAAAGTATCTGCTCAGTACTATTTTGTTCACATCTGAGACACTTTGCTGATACTAGAAATTAACCTCCCACTGGTCAGCTCTGGGTAATGAAAGGGGTAAAGGAAATGCGACCATTACCTCTTCCTTTGCACAGGAGAAGGCAATCCGCCCAAACGCTGTCCCRTGATCCACCGCTCCTCCAACAGCCTTCAACTCCAACTTACACTGAAAAAGGAAAAAAGAAAGCCTGACTTGCAAGGACGCTGTTCTCAGTGCTACATTTGCCGCAGCTTTTCACTGATGCGGATGATTTCAAAATTGMCCATATACATATTTCCCAACAAGCCAGAATTACCAGAGCAAACCACATTTTTTTTTTAAAAAATACAGTTAAGTATATGCAAGCTTTAATTTAAATGCACAGGATTAAGTGCACAGTTGCTTTAATTAAGAGCCTTCTTTCCCTTTAAGATTTTGTTCTCAYAAAATGAGATGTTTCTACAACTCTTAAAGATCAGAACTGGAMAGTTTTCTAAGGACTAACCTGGTTATCCGCATAGCCTAGCAAAGCCCTTTGTTTTTCCTCATCCTTCTCATATATTTTCATCCCGAGTAAATTAGACCAGTAGTTAACAGACTTCTGCAGATCGGAGACACCCAAGGTTACCTTTAGTACAGGATCTACAAGATTGCAACAATTTGAAATTAGTTACAAATATATTGTGGTTTTAAACTCAGTTGTACATTCTTGAGAAGGAAAGTGACAAAGTAGTAACAAAAACATGCTCTGTTTCATGAAATGCCATCCAGACAAATGCACAGCCCACACTAATATCCCACTCGTAAATCTGTTTTGAACACCAGTAAGAGCCAGTGGGTGAGCTTCACCTTGCTTGTGCTGTTCCTTGTCTTCCAAGTAGAACTTGTATCCCCCTGGGGCTTCAGCTTCAAAAATACCAGTTGTGACTTCTTTGAGGGGCCACCCCATCTTCTTAGCATTGCTCACAGCCTGGCTGGACACAAGTGTTATGCCCTAGCGAGAACAGAACAGACACACACAAAACTCACAGGGTGGATAGTGTGTCGGTCCTACCTTTCAACAGTCTGCCTCTACAAACGACCAGAAACAAACGAGGTTACTTTTTATAACAGATGGACCATATGATCTCCTGAGAACCAGGTATCGTGCTCCTATAAAATAAGCTTAGTCTTAAYGTGCATCCCACATATATTTGGAATGCATTAATCCACCCTTCTTTCACACAAAAGGGAAATGAAAAGCAAAAGGAATTTAAAACTCTGATTCAACACATTGTACAGGAAAGGAAAACGAGTTCCTAACTGTTCTACCAGGATAGACAGACTTYTGTGGCTCCAGGCATTCCCTGACACCCCGGAAACTGAGGTAAGAATACTAGCTCGGGGGAAAYAATGAGAAAACACAATTACATGTATTCATAGATGAAACATGAGATCTTCATTGGCTGTCAGCTAGTAAATAACAAAGAAATAAGTAATAACAAATAAAAGACTGTATTCCTACAGCAAGGTCCTTCTTAGCTAACCATTCCACGCTGGACCTGGCGGCAAGTACCAGCTGCCCTACACACACRGCAGCTAAGAGGTGGAGCTCAAGGAAGCATTTCCTGGATCCTAAGTGAGCACAAAGCTGCTCTAGCTTCTGCTCTTCCAATTTGGAGACAACTACAAAAGCAAGGATACAAAGTGCTTAAGGGACCAAAGAGCATAAAAAAGCAACTGGTACAACCTACATACCAAACAGACTCCTAATCATAAAAACAAAAAAGCTTATCTTAAGAAGRAAGATTTTGCTGCTAAGTGTGGCACTTACCAGAAAGTCATTGCCCAGGCGATACTCTCCAATACCATAATTGTAAGTCAATTCTGCAACGAAGTGATTGTCTTCTGGCCCATAGCCCACCATCGTTTTGCTCCACTTTCCATCATAAGGCCTGGAACATCCATATTAAATTGTCATGAGKATTAGAAATAAACATCGAGAACTGCAAGTATTAGTGTCTCAAGGAAGAATTGCATTTCTAGAGTGAACAAATGGCACAGGTAATTCAGTAACCTCCCACCAAGCAGGAGCCGATACCTGTGAAGAACCCTGACTGCAGCTCAGCACACAGCAGACAGGGATCCCCCCGGTCAATAGTTTTGACCTCGGGCTGTCATTCATGACCATGCGACAACAGCAACTCTACCTCCTTCTTAACCGCTCACATTTTAAGAGCGCAAGCTGCTCATCAGCTGGAATYATGTGAGCACTTTCTTATTGCAAAGTAGGAAAAGTAAGCGGTTAGGCACCAGATTGTAAAGTTTCTTTCATTCGTGAAAAAACACAAAAGCTTTTTGGGCTACCAGGAGGGAATTTTAACTCAAGACCCTAGATAGTCCCGTGCCTGTAAAAAACCAATGTAATTGAACGTAACTCCAGGAAAGTTTAGAAATAATTTTATGAAGTTCAGTATCAGYCTATAGGTGTAATACAGCAATACTTGTGTTCCAATGTAAACACCATGCCTACACAAAAAGGGGAACGGTTGATTCCAAGGGAAGTACTTTAAAAAAAGGACCAACAAACGAAGCCAACCCCTGTTTTACCCACAAAATGACAATACACGGCTGGTCAGGACAGGCAGGTGCTTTACGAGAAGGAAAGGGCGGGGAGGGGCGSGGGGCGCTCACCCGTTGCAGCTGGCCTTGCAGCCCTCCTCGAACTCCTCGTGCCTCAGCACCTGACGAACCAGGGCAGAAGGGGGTCAGCACAGAGGAACCGCCTCCCCCCCTCACCTCAGCCCTCCCTGCCAGGCTTAACGCGGCGCTGGCGGGCCCGGGGCAGGGGGCGAGGGCCCTCAAGGCTGCCGGGGACCGCGTCCGTCGGGGCGGGGGAGCGGCCCAGCGGGTACGGAGGGCGGAGAAGCCGCGGTCCTCCCGC
>JASVER010000089.1:1193637-1231475 GCA_030449065.1 Oceanodroma leucorhoa | reverse complement strand
CGGTCGCCCACTTTGAAGACGAAGTGCAGCGCGCGCCGAGCCCCCATGGCGGAGCGATGACGTCAACTCAAGCGCGCCCGTCGCGCTGGCGGTGACGGCGGAAGATGGCGGCGCTGAGGAGGCTGGCGCCGGGATTGGGCCGTTCGCTGTTACGGCCCGGCGGGCCGGGCGAGGCGGCGGCGGCGGGGCGGCGCGGGGTGCGGGCGCTGCGGCGGAGCCCCGTGCGGGTGCTGCCGCCGCGGAAGGAGCGGGGCGCGGCGGCCGAGGCGCCTCAGAGCCCCCGGGAGCCCCCCCCGCCGCCGCCGCCAGCCGTGGAGCGGAGCTCGGCCGGGCCGGGGCTGTGGTACGAGAAGGCGGCGCCCGGTGACAGGAGGCTGGGGTGAGGCGCGGCCCGCGGGCATCGCTGCTGCGGGAGGGAGCTGGGCCCCGCCGCGGGGCGGGCAGGCCCGGGCCTCGGGCCGCGCTTTGGGGCTGCCCCTTGTGGAACCGCCCCTGAGCTGCCCCGTGTCGCATCTGCAGAATTTGAGGCAAATTCYGACATTTGGGGGTTCTGGGTTCTGCAATGCCACTTACAGCCTGTCCAGAGAGACCTGGGGGGCTCCCGAGTGAAGTTCTCAGTGGCTGGCAAACACCAGACCGAAGGTGCTGTCAGCCTCACAGCCGTTTTYTCCGATTAACTTCTCCGCAGAAAAGTGGTGACTATCGCCAAGTCGAAGAAGTTTCGGGATCATCACGGAAAGGTTTTGCTGGAGGGTCACAGGCTGATCAAGGACGCCCTGGAGGCAGGAGCTGTGCTGCAGACGCTCTTCTTCAGCACCGTGGGGCACCTGAAGGAGCTGCCCGAGGCAGAGCTGAAACGAGCCAACTTAGTTAAGGTGAAATTCGAAGACATTAAGAGCTGGTCTGACCTCGTAACTCCTCAGGGGCTTATAGGTAAGTTGCCTTAGAAACAGTCACAACACTGCTCAAAGGGAAACTTAGTTCACACTTAATAAGTGGATAATGACTCTCTCCTCATTACCTTCCCCTAGACATTCTGGCAGTCTGTCAAGAGTGGCAAAATTTGAGAGAATTCCCTTTGATTTGGCCTGCTGTGGTAACTGAAAGTGGCTCCCAGGGTACACTGAAGGTGATAACGCTCATTTTTAATAGCACATCACTCCAGCTCTGCTGGGAAATAGTTGTCCTTGTCAAGTGACAAACTCTTCTCAAACTTCCCTTAAGCAGCACTTTTCCTAATGCTTTCTCCAGCACCTCTTTAGTGAAATTTGGGCCAATTAAATGAGAGACAGCGCTCTCTGTCCTTGGGGTGTGTTAGTCAGAAGCCTGTCAGCACTTTTGTCTCCTCAGGGATCTTTTCCAAGCCCAACCATGCCAAGATGTCTTACCCTGCCGCTCAGCTAACCAGCTCCTTGCCACTGCTCCTCATCTGCGACAATATCCGAGATCCGGGAAACCTGGGGACTATTCTGAGATCTGCAGCAGGAGCAGGCTGTGAGAAAGTGCTGCTCACCAAAGGTAAGAGCCTTTCCCTGGGGAAAAAAAAGGTTAGTTTGAGTAATTTGGGGGTAAGGCAGGGAATAAGAGGTGCTTGAAGATGTTGTTCCTGAGAGTTTGTAAGCAGTGCCCGGCCCAGACGTGATTTGCTGTGGGAAGCAGCAGCTGCTGAATCCGTTTTTGTGGGAGCCGCTGCAGTGTCGCTGTTTTCCTCTCTTCCGTCTCAGGCTGTGTGGATCCGTGGGAGCCAAAGGTGCTCCGCGCAGGCATGGGAGCTCACTTCCGTCTGCCTGTCGTCGCCAACCTGGACTGGGAATCTGTTCCCAGCAACCTTCCTGCCGGCGTCCAGGTCTGTGTGGCTGACAACAAAGACCCAGGCGCTCAGGCTGAGACCGCGTCCGTGTCCAGGGGAGATGGCGAGGTTGGCTCTGCTCCTGGCAACCCAAAAACTCCTGCGAAATCCAAACCCAAGGCTGCTCCTGAGCCCAAGGATGAGGAGGGAGCGGCGAGTGTCTGTGTCCCAGAGCTGGCCRTGCGGTATTACTACGAGAACTGGACACAGACTCCGGTGGCAGTGGTGATCGGCGGAGAGACCCACGGTCTGAGTCCAGACGCGCTTCACCTCGCAGCCAGCACCGGGGGGAAGAGACTGGTCATTCCCGTGGTGCCAGGCGTGGACAGCTTGAACTCCGCTATCGCTGCTGGCATTGTGCTGTTTGAGGGGAAGAGACAGTTGCTGCAGAGGTACAAGCAGGAAGACGAAAGGCAGAAGTTSCCTGTAGTGGGCTAAATTGTTGGGGTTTAGGTGCTAAAGAAGCGTCTCTTCCCTGTGGCATGCTGTAGAGTTAATAAAATTGCAGCTTGGGCTGTTTGGTTTGCAGTAAATGGGTATTAAACGGCTCTGACAGTGTTGGAGCTGTGCCTGGATGAGTGCGTGACTCCGGGCGAGCCCGCGGGCGCCCTGGCCGCGCGGTGATGCTAGTGAGAAGGGAAAGGCCGGCGGGTGGGGGCCCYCGCCTTGTGGGCAGCCGGCTCCCCGCGGCCCGGCTTTTCTCACTCCCTYCTGTTGGCAGCCCTGGGCAGGGCCCTTCCAGGCCCACCCGGCAGATCTGGGGGGGCCTCGGACCCCTCCCTGCGGGGTCAGGCCGCAGCTGCRGCGGCAGCGTTTGTGCCGGCCCGGCCAGGATGCCGCTGCCGACGTGTGTCCTTCCTCTCACAGTGCCGGGCTGTGTGGCCTGGCTGCTGCTAGCGATTTTGGGGTCAGAAAGGCCAAATAGCGGCCACCTGAATGGGTCCTGCTGTGCTTAGCCAAACCCTGTGCTCTCACAAGCGATGAGAGCAGCGCACCAGCCCTGCCCTGGCTGGCTGCGGTGTGGGTTGTCCGAGCTCYGGCACTCGCACCCGTGCTGCTGCCGGGAGGTGGCGGTGTCTGTCCCACGCAGCCGCCTGGGCACCGCTCGCTCCATCGCGGATGAATTATGAATGAGGGAAGGGTGGGAAAGGAGCTGTGGGCACTGCCGCTCACTGTGGCCRTCCCTCGGAGGGGAACGGGCGCTGGGCCCCACGGAAGGAGACCCTGGGACCTGTCCGTGCCTCCCCGAGGGCAACAAGCCAGCGCGCAGCAACCCAGCTCCATGGATCCGGGACGCGGCACGCAGCCCTGGTCACGCCGGAGGCTCCTGCCCAGGATGCACGATGCCCTCYGCATTGCTGGCGGCTGCGTGTCGATGGATGGCTCCTGCGACAGCGCTGGCTGCCGCCCCGCTTGCTGCGCATTTAAAAATGCCTCCTTTGCTCTGGCTGCGAGTCGCACAACCAGCTACTTACCGCCAGCCCACTCTCTGCTGGCTCCGGTTTCCCGTTACCACACTGAAATAATTTATATTGTCTGCCCGAGAAATACCCAGAGAAAGATTTCAGCCTCTTCCGTGCCCCAGCCCTTGTATCCGAGCGGTGTGCAGCGCTGCCCGGGCTGGGTGTGCAGTGCGCTGTCAGACAGCGGCGTTGCCTTGAGCCTGAAACCGCTCCAGCTGAGCAATTCCACCTCCAGAGCCCAGTTCCAGCCCTGGTCTCATCAAACTGACCCCAAACGACTCAATTCTCAGGCAGAAAATTGCTGCTTTGCTCCAGTTCCTACCGAGCAGCTACCAGAGYGGCTGCGGCAGTGCAGAGCTCACTGCCTCGCTAGGAGCCCGAACCACAATGTCCGGAGGGGAATACGGGTTCTCCCTCTCTAAAAAAAATCAGCCCCTGCTGCTACAGACCCCGCGGTCTTTCAAACCACAAACCCATCGCAATTGCCCCCAAACCAGCAGGCACCTGCTGGGCACAGGCAGCGTGCGTGCCGGGTGGCAGCGGGGGCTGGAGGCGACGCTGCTGCTCAGCCGCTTCCGCACAGCTTGAGTCCAGCCCCGCACAGCTCCCTGCGGGAGCCCTTAACCCTGCGGTGGGTAACTCACTGAAAAGGCTCTTTGCTCAAAAATCTCCAGTAAAGGGGATACGAGTTCATTTAGGGTTTAATTTAGGGTGGGTTGCTCGAAGCCCAGCGCCGGGGGACGCGGCTCCCAAGGCTGCTGCGCTGTTGCCATCACGCTGGGCTGGGGCCCCCTCCAGCTGCTCCTGCCCTCCCCGGCTCAGGGAGCGCYGAGACGGGCAACGCCGCAGCTCCTCCAACAGCTCACAAAGTTAATCACCGCCGAACACGAGAGCTTCTGAAACATGCGAAACACAGGGTGGATTTATACGGTTCCTGCCTTGCTGAGCTGGCGGCTTTTCCCAGCTGCTGCCAGGGTGGGTTGCTGCAGCAGCGATAAAAGGGGAGAGGCCGTAATCCTGCCGTCACTGACTAACGAGCTGAAAGGGAAAAGCGGTGGCTTGCACAACACCCGCTATTCAGCGCACACCTCCGGGACACACCGCCCTCCCGGGGACGCTGGTGGAAACCATCGCAGCCACTGCTGCGTCCGGCAAGAGCCGGGGGGGACCCTCGGCTGGGGGGGGCTGTGAGTAGAGCCCGTGGGGTGGGTGGGCACAGCGTGGGGCAGCGAGGCCATGCTCCCCCCCTCCATGGTGTCTCCGAACAGCTCGCGGGAGTCACTATCCCCGAGCGAGGCGCAGCGAGGAGCCATGGGGGGGAACACGCGAACCCCGCTCAGCCGCCGCAGCGCTGGGAGCTGCCGGCACYGACACCTACCCCATAGGGTCTGGTCGGGGGGGGCTCCTCCTGCTGCGCGGGTCCCAGGTGGGCTCCCTCTTCCCGACGGTGGGACGCGGCAATCGGCATCTCCGGGGACGAGGTTCTTATAACAGTTTTATTACAAAGTTCCAATCACCATGTACAGTTTTTACAATGTCACTTTTCAGGGGCTYGGCTGCGCTGCTTGGGTTAGGGAGGGATTTTTTTTTTGTTGTTGGGTTTTTTTGGTTATTTTTTAAAGAACAGCACCATTAATGTTGGGTTTGGGACACACCTACGAAAAAACAGCTCAATCAACTAACATAGAAGGGAGAGGACAATTCATACCAGAGAGAGGGGGCGAGAGGGGACGGGGAGAGCACAAGGGAAAGAGGAGAGAGGTGGGGGCAGCCCGGTGATGGTCCTTCTCCTGGCTCAGAGAGGGAGGGAGGGAACATCCACCCCTCGCAGGCGGGTGACCTCCCGACACGCACAGCCAGCGCCGCCTAAGGCTGTCGGTGCTTGGGGCGGGAGGTGGGAAACCCACCCGGAAGGGTCTCACCCCGAGGAGGAAGAGCTTGGCTGCGCCGTGGTCTTTCAGAGGTTGTCAGCAGTTAAGACTTTGTCTGGGCCTCGTCAGGGCACTCGCATGGGGAAGGAGGATGGGCCAGGGGCAAAGGGGACAGTCTCCTTATTGCTTAAAGTCACTTAGTCAGCACGGGTGGTAGGAAAGGAAAGAAGGGGGAGAAGGAGAAGAAAAGAGCCCCAAGAACCCCATCCACTGCCTGATGCATATGTTGGGAAGAACACCATGCAAAAAGATTTGCCTGCTAGCTAGTGCCGTGTATAAAATAACGATACGGTAACAGTTCTGGCCTGGTTATTAGAGAATATATCACCATGAAGCACAAGCGAAGTCTCCAAACGCCAACGACTCCCTGCTGAAAGTGCATCTCAAGGAGTTTGCTTAGGAGAAGGATTCACTGCGTAAAACAAGGCACCACAAGAAGGTTGGATACTGGGTCGGGCGTGAGGACACGCTGGAGAATCCACGAGCGGCGGAAGAGAGACCTAGTTTTAAATAACGTCTGTTGGCGCAGAAGCCCCCTTAGATGGGCTCGGGTTTTAGCTTGTCTGCTAGAAAGTCGCTGACAAAGGCTTCCACGATCTCGGGCGTGATCTCCTCCACATCCATGACGTACTTGGCCCGGGCCGACATGTCCAGGATGGTGAGCAGGGGCGCAGCCTCGGGCAGGTTGGTGTAATCCCGCAGGGAGTCRGTCATGTCGTCCTGGAGGCCAAAACGAGAGGGAGAGAGGAGTCATGAGCAGAGCCAGGACACCAGGAGCAGTTTGCTGCTTCCACACCGTGCTCCAGCCCACAAGTATCTCCCAAGGGTTTGGGCCCTGCACCAGCATTGCAGGACCACGAGTGCAACAGGCAGCACCCGCCTGCTCTGCCCGTGGTTTGCGTCAAAACCAAACCGGGCTGATTTACCCCAGGCTGGGATGGGACCATGCACTCCTCCAACCCTTTCCATGCAGGGCACAGCTCCCAGCACCCCCAGACTGACCCGCTGCCCCAGGCCACCCCGCAGCCTCTGGGGCAGGGGCGATTTTGGCATCCGCAGCTCAGGAGCTGGGGACAAGTGCTGAATGTGGGGCCTCTGCCTTGCCGCTCACCGGGGCAGATGCCGAAGAGACCTGGAGCAAACCAGAAAATGGGAATGGGACGAAGGCCCGTGCTTTGAGCCAACACCAAAACCCCACCAGCAGGTCCAAGTGCAAAAGCCGCAGGGCTCCCTAGCAGGGAGCTGCTCACCGGGGGAGCGGGCTGCCTCCCCTTCGGCCAGGCACAGCACAGCCCTGGGCAAAGGGGAAAAMCAAATTTGTCTCTGCCGAGGCTGTGCAATGCAAAAGCCGTCTCGGGGGCGATTCAACTCCCGCTCCCGGCCAAGCCCACAACAGGCAGCATCCGAAATRGGGCGTTCCACCGAGCCCCTTCCCAGCAATAGAAATCAATCAATCCGGTTAGCGGCTGGTGGCTCTGCAGCGCGTGGCGGCGGCTGGCAGGGTGACACTCCTGTCGCGCCTCCCCTTCCATTGCAGGGGTTTCTGGCGCAGCCGGACCACGTGGCGGGGAAGGGCGAGCGGGGCTGGGCCCGCCGCCTCGGGGCTGCGGTGCTCGGCCGCCCTCCACCCTTCCCGCCTCCCAGGCCAGCTCGGAGCCCAGGTGTCGGGATGCCTCATCCTTTATCCCAAAGGGACCGAAAACCTTTTTAATCAATGCAAAACTGGCCCAGACGGCGCTGGGAGAGGAATGGGAGGCGCCTGCTCCGGCCGTGGCCGAGCTGCTTTGTGCATGGGGGCYGGCGGAGACCCGGGGCCAGCGCTCCCGGCTATTGAGGTGACGGATGAATGGGAAGTGCCGGACGCTCCCCATTCTTTGGCCCGGCCGCCGCAGGGATGTCAGGAGCTGGATGAATAGTGGCAATGTTTCAGCTACAGCCAGTGAGCGGGAGGAAAATGCTTCACAGGCTCTGGGGGAGGGGGGGCAGGTCCTGGACCCTCCCAAAATAGCCTTTCCAACAAGGGGCTTATTCAGGGGCGTGGGGCTGAGCTGGGATGCTCGGAGACCTGTTACGGCAGCGACAGCGCCCGCCCGGAGGGGGCCGGCGGGGCTGTGGGAGGCAGTGGCGGGGGCTTGCCTGGCAGGGGGGGGCCAGGGTGCGGCAGTGGGGACCCTTTTGTGCGCAGGGCGGCTCCGGAGGGCCCCGCTTGCAGCAGACTGCGGCTGTGACGTGAGCGCGGAGGGACGGAGCAGGCGCACGGCCGTGCAGCAGCTGCCACCTGCCCGGGCAGCGCCCAGGGAGGGAAACCGCAGGCCTGGGCGGGGGGGGGCTGGGAGCTTTTTCGACCCTTACACAAAACCTTCCTCGTTTTCAAGCYTGCAGCAGGGCAAAGTGCCTGCAGGGGGAAAGGGAGGCCAGAAGCCCCATTTCCCTTTTCCTCCAGCAGATCCCTGGCTCTGAGCACCGCAGCCTGCACAAGCCCCAAATACCGTCCCAGCCACCAACAGCGCGGCCAGCTCAGGAAACAGCCCTGGTTTCACAGGGGGACGGGTGAGCGCTGCAGCGACACGCAGTGACAAGCCCAGCCGAGCCCCAGGGCAGGGCACAGTAGAGCTGGGACACCCCAGCAGCAGGAGCACAGCCCCGTGCCGCCCCGCTGYTCCCCCAGCGGCCCCTGCCCGCTCCCAGGGGCGGTTTTGTCCGGCATCACCCCCACGGCACAGAAACAGGCCCAGTCCGCAGGATCGGGGCTGCCTCCCGCGGGCACCCCTTAGGGAAGGGGCTGGCACACGGGTCCTTGCCCTCCTCCCAGGGTGGGAAGAAAGGCGAGGAGGGCAGCACCGGTTGGGCTGGGCTGAAACCCAAACCCCGGCTCCTCTCCCCCTGCCCAGCCAGCTTTCCTGCCCGTGCAGCCTCAGGGTGCGAGAGGGCAGCTGGCGGCTCCTTCCCACCTCCCCCAGCCCCTCTCTGCCCCGTCCCCAGCTCCCCGCTGTCAGGCTTTTCCACCTCTGAGCAAATGCAGCTGGGACCCCTTTGCCAGAAGTAATATCCAGCAATGAGCGCAGGGGACTGAGCCAGGTCTGGCTTTGCTCCGCAGTCCCCGACTAGCTGCAGTAGCTCCGTGCCTCAGTTTACCCACCTGAAAAGCGGCAACAGTGGTACCCAACCCAGCTCAGTCCTCGTACGAAGACACAGCAGGACGCAGCCCTGTGCTCTCCTCCCGCTTACCTCGCCCGCCACGAAGAAGAGCAACGGTGCCTCCTCCTCTTTGGCTTTGTACTTGGCGATGATTTTTTCAGCTATGGGCTGAATCAGTTGTTTCGCTGCCTCTGACTCTCCGTCATCCTCTGAATCTGCAGGGCACAGARGTGGGGAGACAAAACAAAAGAGGCAAGGCAAAAAGGAGGTTAGGATCAAACARATGCAAACCGGCCGGGCGCCGGCAGCTCTATCCCACAGCACCACCACGCAGGAAACAGGAGCCTGGATGCGCAGCATGAATTTCAAAGCCGCGCGGCTCTGTAGCAATTAGGGAGCGGCTGAAATGTGCTTTTCATGTGAGACAGGGAAACGCGTAACAGAAGAGCAGCTCCTGCTCCCCAAATACTTCACCRCTCACTCCCCGGTGTCGCTGCTGAAGCTCAGGGACAAACAGGCGCAAAAAAGCCGCTCTGCAGTTTGAGAAGTGTCGGGACGTTTTGAAGACCAAACGAACGCGCTGATCTGAGGCTGCCTGCCACCCCTGCCCGCCACCCACCATCCCTCCGCCTCGGGACGGCTGCTCGGCAGCTTTTCGGCTCAAGTCTTGGCAGCAGCAGCGCTGTGAAGGCAGCTTTGATTTGACAGAGGTAGAGTAGAAAGAGATGGCAACATCAATCAAACACCAGCCACCACTGAAGTTCAAATACRGAGCTGAAAAGAGGAGAGACTGCGTCCTTGAGCAGCATCGAGATGAAACGATTTCAATTCAGGGACAACTTTTAGCATTTAAAAAAAATCTAAGAAGGCAGAAGAGAAGCCTCGGGTCTCCTGGTCACAYGCAGCTCGTGCAGCTCTTGTGGTCCCCAATGTAACCACCCGACACGACCGGGCCAGCCCCCGGCTGGGACAGGCGATGCCCGTGCCCGAAGCGCTCTCTGCCCTGCTCCACACACCCCTGTCCTCCTCTCTGGCTTCTCCCAAGCAAAGCAGGAGATGCCAGAGACACTGCACACTGGATTTCAGGGTCTGTCCTGCATGCATGACAGTGATAAATAAGTAGAGTTGTGGGGTGTCTGCAGGGATTGATTTTTCTACAAACAACCGCTGCTGGCAGCACTCCAGGCAGCCCTGCACACTCTGGCTAACCTAGCCCTAACCTCTCCTGGGACGGATGTAGAACGGTCGGGATTTACTCACAACTGTCTCTTGCTAAGCCTGCCTTCTCCCACGGCTGCCTTCTCCTGGGTGTGCTGCTGCCTACGCAGCGCAGGCACCAGTCTGCTGGRGGGGGTCTCCCAGCAGGACACGGGCCGGCCAGGAGCCCCCGTCCCCGGTGCCTGCCTTGGTGCAGCATCAGCTTCATCCTCGCCCCAGCACATCGCCAGCAGATTTCACCGAGGCTGCTGAGCGAGAGCCCCAGCCACCGGGCTGGATAGCGCTCTCCCAATGAGCTGTTTGCAGCAAGGTGACAGAAAAACTTTGCTCAGAGCAAGATAAAAATAACTCTTTCCAGAGGCCTGCAGCGCCGGCCCAATCAATCACGCTTGGCGTGGCCAGCCRGTCCTCCCCACGCAAGAAGAGTATTTTTGGCTCTGTGCTCACATCCCCTGCTGGGCTCTGCTGAATAAATAATCAGGGTCAAAAGGAAATCTGAAAGGGAAGAAGGGAAAGAGGGAGAGCCATGTTATCAGCACTGCAGAGAAGGGTGTGCTGCTCACAAAGGGCATGCGAGGAAGCGAGACGTGAGCCCTGCCCTGGGTCTGGCCCCCTGCACAACGCCGGCAGGCTCGGGGCAAGGGGGGGCTCTTCAGCAAAACCCCACCGCTGCTCCMGAGAGCACTCAAGGGACAGACGCACTCTGCGAAGGGCGGTCGAGCCTCCCCGCCGAGAGCCCAGGACCCCTTGGCTCACTCCCCGGGATGCTTTGTGCACCCCTCTGCCACCCCCTGCCCTGCCGGGGCTCAGCCCCGCTCATCCCAGCCACGGCCCTCGCCTGATTTCACCGTCCGTGGCTGGCAGGGAGGCGATGAGGAACAAGCCAGCTGTGCTTTGGATGAGCTCTAGGGCTGTTCCCAGCCGCGGCGGAGCTTCACGTGTGGGTTAGCAGTGGAAGAGGGACAGGAGCTTTTGGGAAAAGCCTGCCCTGTCCTGCAGCCAGCGCCCCACGGAGGGGAATACCCAAGGACCAGCAGAGCATCCAAGAGGCTCCTCTGACTCTCACAGCCCCGCTCAGCTCTGGGATTCAAGCCCCGAGCTGTGGTTTCCAGCACAGAGCTCCAATCCCTCCCAAAGATGCTTCCTCTGCCTCCTCTGGAATGTCACGTGTGCCTAAAGTCCCCGCTCCAGAAAGGCCTTTCCTCTCTCCACCACCACCAGCCGTGACAGTGTATTTCTTGTACTCCCCAACACCTAACCAGCATTCCTCTCCACAGCCGCCACTGAACCATCTTTGATACGACAGTTCCTCTCCACTGCAAATCGCTGCTCCATCGCATCCCTCGGGTGGCTGGGCTGGAGCTGCGGGAGACCCGCGGGCACGTGCCGGCTCTGGCAACCCCTGCGAGCTGCAGCAGCCCGTTTCTCTGGTACGGGCAAGGCTCCAGCTATGTTAGCACCCTTGAATTCCTCGAGGGGACTCCATGGGGACTTCTGTCTCCCCACGGCCTCTCCAGACCCTGTAGCATTGCTCCTGGTGATGGAAACAGGCTGATGTCCCTTCCCATGGATGCTGTCACCACCGGAGGCGGGTCCTCAGCCCCGTGGCCAGCTCCAGCTGACCTGGCAGGTAGCCCAGCCCCGAGCAGAGGCTCTGCTTTCAAAGCAGCGATGCTCCATACCTACAAAGAGAACGAGGCAGGGGCCCTCATTCAGCTGCACGGCGTTGGAGTCCGTCAGCTCCAGCACGGGCTTGGGATGCCAGGGGAACTCGCGGCATTCGATGTCGTTCAGCACCTCCACCCGCCCCTGCCGCGTGATCACGTCTCCCTTGGAGTCCAGGACGATGAGAGTCGGGATGCCTGTGATGGAAGAAAAACAGGGAGGATCAGCCAAAGCGCGAACTGGCCAGCGACAAGGCGTGGGGAGAAAGGCCTTTTCCTATCGCCTCCAGCTCTGGCAGGAGCCCAGCGAGCATGCTGCCTCTCCGCAGCTCATGCATGGTGTGGGAATCGGGGTCCCTGGATCCTGTTTCCGTCCTAGCAGAGCGCCGTAATTCAGCAGGCAGAGCAGGAAGCTGGGAGACAGGCTCTGGCATTGCCTGCTTTCCCCTGCCTGAGTGCAGGCAGGGGTCACCGCTGTCTGACGCTGATGCTCCTGGATGCAAACCCCACCGTAGCGTGCACGGACCTTCCTCGCAAGCTCCCTCTCACGAAGTGCCAGACAGACGTGCTGCCTGTGCGCGAGGCAGAGCAGAGCTGGCACCACTGCCCCAGCGCTGAGACRTGGCTGCCTCTGGAAGAGCCCAGTCCCCGCTTCACAGGAACACATGCAAACCTTTTCGCAGGGCRGACCACAGACAACGGCGGCCAGGAAGCAGGGTGTGTTCCTTCCCAGAAGGAATGCCATATATTTTGCAGCCACAAACTCCTCCATGAACCCCCACACCCCTTCTCGGCGCTAACCGCCCAGCCATTTCCAGAGCACAGGGATGCRTCTAACAAATCATGAACATTATCACCTGGTTTGGACGCTGTTTCGCACYACCCGAGCCCAGTAAGGCAGGCACCCGACACCGCCGGTGGAGGAAAGGCCCCTGGACCAGCACTAACGACGGTGATTTAGTGCTCAGGGCCATGGAGGCCCCCAGGAATACCCAAAAGAGAGCGCATGCCTCTGCAAGCGGAGGTGGAGCAGGATCATACTCACTAACGCCAGCAGACACTGTCACACGGCTAAACGCACACAACGCTTGCAAACGAACCCGGCATCCACCTTGCTTGGCCGCTGCCCTCGCAAAAGGGAGGCGAATGTGCTTGCAGCAGAGATGTAGCCCAATTCACCTATTCAAACCCGGCCAGCCGGCAGCGAGGCAGGGTGGACACCAGCTGGTGACCGTCCCATCTGATAAGGCACCGACAAGGCTTTCCAGCCACAAAACGGTCACGGGAGAGTCAAGAGGAGCGGCTGATGTTGGTGACTTCATCTGGAAAGCACACCACTCCTCTCTCATCAAGGAGACAAAGAAACATCCCACAAGGAAGGATGAGGGGAGAGTTTGGGATCAGGCCCCAAGAGACGGGTTAAGTGACCAGTGTTAGTGCCAGGTGCTGCTGTCTGCTTCTCACCACCCCGGCTTCAATCTGTTTGCTATCCAGCACCTCCTCCTTCACCCAGCAACGTCCCCCGAATCGCAACCAGCAAACCGAGGCAACTCAAATCCTCCTGCCCTCATCCAAAGGTTCATTTTAAAGCTCATTGGTTAGAAATACCCCGCAGAGGCATTCTCTGAGCAGGGGGGGACCCAGCGTGCTTGCCTCTGCCCGACTCCTGGCACTGCGCTCTCATGTTTGTATAACAGTGGGTTACTCACAAGCTCTCTGAATTCTAGGCGTTTCTCTAGGAAATACACGGCCGTCTGTCTGTCCCACGCCTGCCGGCAGGTCTGGGCGAGCGGCCGCATTCCCCTCATTCCAGCCCAGCAGCGCCGCTCACATTCCTGCCGGTGCGCCGGGGCTCCCGGCTGGTGCAAGAGCAGCAGCGCAGGAACGAGCCCGATGGCTGGGCTTGCAAGTCCTAAAGGTATGCCAAGAAAACCATTTTGTATCACAAAAAGGCTTATTCATTACCTGCTGGTATTCAAAATAGCTCTAGGGCAGGGATGGG
The DNA here is from genome assembly GCA_030449065.1 of Oceanodroma leucorhoa. Taxonomy (NCBI): domain Eukaryota; kingdom Metazoa; phylum Chordata; class Aves; order Procellariiformes; genus Oceanodroma; species Oceanodroma leucorhoa. The sequence goes on along the minus strand of JASVER010000089.1, from coordinate 1,218,210 downwards.
TTAAATAGACTGGAAGGAATTGGGAAATCTCACTCTGGCCCTACCCTGCAAGGCACAAACTACTACTGAAGCCAGGAGAAGCACGCGGTGATCAGCATCCCACATGATTCAGATCTTTATCTATTTATGATTCCCAACTCCATCACAAATGCCTGCTTTTCCGTCCTCTCCAGACCTGCATTATACATGAGGGACAGGCTAGAAATGTGAGTTCAGCTYGGTGCTCCTGTCACCAGTCAGCCTGAACAACGCAGCACAACAAGGCAGGGATTTCAAATGAGCTTTGCTGATCTGAGAAAATTAAGGGCCCAATTTAGACACAGATCGTTGCGTGATCCCACAGCTATCAGGGACTTCATCCGCTACTCAGAGCATTCAGACTTTACCTGATTTGCGTATGCGGACCCACAACACACCAAAGCACCCAGCCACTAAAACCTCCAACTGCAAATACAAAACTGACCCAGAAAACAAAGAGTCTAAGATAATTCGTCCTGGCTTTAGCACGTTTGGGAAATACRAGTAACGCATCAGAAAACTTGGGGCTGGGTTTTCAGTCTGTTAGCAGGTACCTGACATGAGCTGGGTCAATCCCTGCACCTTCTACCCGGCATCAGAGGTTTCTCAGCACCCACGAGGCTCTGGTTTCCTTTCCGGACCTGCCTGSTGAAGGCTGAGGCTGCCGCGACCCATCTGCCCCCAGCTCCCACGGCCGCCCCCCAGTCCCGAGCATCGCTGCCTGGTCTCCTCAGCTCCTTCCTGCGCGCCCCTGGCCGGGTCCCCAGGGTTAGGGCATGGCCTTACTGGGGTCACGGTGGCATCCTGTAGGATCAGCCTTGTCTTCCCAGGCGAACCTTGTTACTGCTCCCCCGGCAAACACGTCCTCCTTGCGCAGGACGCAGACCAGCAGGACCAGAGGAACCATCCTTAACCTTATTCACGCCCGCTAACCCCAACACTTCCCCCACCGGTCCCCCCACTCCCTGCTCATCCCAGCCGCTATTTGTTATTTTAGTGCCTTTTGGGGGCTTTGATAATTGCCATGAGTCATAACACCAGAATTTACTTATCRAGAAGAATCACAGATCAGACACTCCAATGAATATTGTATAAGCTTGGATGAGAATTAGCATAGATGGGCTGCTTGATTTTATGCATTACAAAATGGATTCGGTTCCCACGGGGCTAGCATTTTACGAAAACACAGGGGCCAAATGATTTGTCACCAAAGCTGGCAATACATTTACTTATTTATATGTTAAAACCCATATCCGACATGGAAATCTAATCTGCATTAAGTCTGTTGGGTGAGTAATCAAAATCAATGTGAAGCAAATGCTCAGAATACACCAACCACAGGACGGGTGGTGGGTTTTATTGTGGTTTTTCCACCTTTTCAGAAGAAAGCTCCAGAAAGCTGGTACAAGAAACCTCCCGTAACAGTGACTTCCAGGCTGCTGCCCCCAGCCCAGCTGCGAGAGTGACTTGCGGGTGTCTGGGCTAAAGCATGGGGCAGGGGGGAAACAACAGTTTTTGGAAGTTCCCCCAAGGGACTGCAAATCCCAAACTGCCACCACGGAGTTCACAGGGAATATTCAGGAACCCAAAAGCTCTCATAAGATAYGCAGCAAAAAGGGGCAATTCCCACCCGAGCAAAACATTTATCTCTGCACCCCATCCCACCGGAAGGAGAGCTCATGTCAGGGGATTTCATAGAATCATCGAATCATTAAGGTTGGAAAAGACCTTTAAGATCATCGAGTCCAACCGTCAACCCAGTACCCATGCCCACTAAAAACCATGTCCTGAAGTACCACATCCACACGTTTTTTGAATGTCTGATTACACCCAAGGCAGGACCACGCAGGCCGGGAGCAGCACGCACAACGGAGAATTATTTCTAAASAGCCACGACACAAGACATGACTCTCTCTCAAGATAGTGCTGCACCYAGAAGCAATTTAATATAGGTGGGTATGGTACAGCCCACGGACTGTGCATGGGTTATGAATAGAGGCATTCAAGTAAACCCAAATAAAGGCCAATAACTCAACTTACATTTTACACTGAGTTTTTGAATGCTGTAGGGGCCAACACAGGACTAAAACAACAAGAGATTTGACTCTCTTGCTACTTTCCACCACTCAGGAACTTAAAGCAGTTGGGGAAAACAAGCTGCTTCTGTTGTTTCAGCTCCCAGCCTTACAAAAACCAGCGGAAAAACCACCCCCCMCACACACTGCGCTCACAACCCAAGGCACCACCAGGATGGTAACCTGGACACCGAACGGGCTACACGCTCTCACTGGTGCATAGGTGCAGCTCCGAAGGGAGCACCCAGAGATGCGGTTACAGAGGGCTTCAGAGATGCTTGGCAGCACGCATCTGGGGAAAGGCAGACCAGATTACACGGATCCAATTTTTTGTCTAGTTGGAATAACCACCGGTGACGATGAGCTGAGCCCATCACAGCTAGCTCTGCTTGCAGAAAGCTTTCTCTACAGCCGGTGCAGCAGCCTGCTGCGAAAGCCTGCTTGCGAACACGGAGGTGCCCGCTGTGTTCACGCGAAGCAGCCCCAAAATCATCGGGGAGGATCCCAAGTCGCTGCCTGCGTGGGATTCAACAACCACCCACCCTCCAGCCCTCTCCCTCGTCTCCTGGTACCCCGGCAYCCACCCCAGACAGCGGTGGGCAAACACGAGCCCAGCCCAGCCTTGCAAAGGCTGTGCAGCACCCGGGTGGGAAGGGAGGARGGATGGTGATGCTTCCCATGCAGGGTGCAAATTAGCCTGCCTCCGCCTTTCAACGCCGCTTTGTGGGATCACAGTTCATCCTTGTGGAGAGGTTCCCACTTTACAGGAAAACCATGATAGATAAGCAGAAGGGTTTGCACTCAAACATGYCCAAATCCCAGGGTCAGCATCCCTGGGAGAGCAGCTGAAATGTAGGGGTAATATGGGAGCTTCCCTGGCAGAAGAAGGGGGTCAGGGCGCAGGGGAACAGCAAGTATTTACATTTTCAGGTCAGCACACAATGAAGAGAGACATTTAAGGAGCCGGCGGCTGGAGTTAGAGGGAAAGCTGTTGTCACTGTTTCCCTGACTACAGCATGCCTGGTGCTCGAGTATCCACGTCTGGACACCTTATTTACAGAAAGTCCCAGTGAAACTGGCAGCAGTCCTGCAGCGCTCAGCTGAAAACAGCACTGGAGAGGTTTGTGAGCGGGCCGGGGAAAAGATGGATGAATTTGGAAAGCTCTTGCCTCATGGGAAGGTAATTAAGCAGCAAACTAATGGCTATTTAAAGCAGGCGAATGGTTATTCTTGGTTTAAGGTCAGGGAACAGAGCTGAGCAACAGCACCTGAGCTCACGCCAGAAGGGGTGTTCGGAGAGGACCCCAAGGAGGGATTATTTTTCCTGCCACTCTCCCCAGGCCCTTGGCCACCTTCGGCAATGCTCCTCCTCCCCTGCAGATTGCATTAACCCTCTGCCAGCCTGTGCCCACCTCACCAATGCCACGTGGAATGGATAAGAAACAGACACGTTGCAGCAAGACCCTTTAACCAGAGGGAGAAACTATAGGTATGTACAGAAGACCTCCTTGCGAGCTAGTCACCTTGCACATCTCTAAGCTGCAGTTTGACCCCTGCAGGAACAAGGTGTCAGTCCCCAGGAGGGCCGCTGCGAGCTTTTATCGTCTTCTTGACTCTTTGAAGCCACCCAGACAGACAGAGCCTCTCCCCTGCCCCTCCGAGCAGCCGAGGCTGCTGGAATTCTGGCACGGGCACGTACAGTAAAAGCATAGCCATGGTTTACATCAAACATGCACTCTTCTGTAATTCATGTCACTAACATAAACCAGATGCCATCTTCCTCAGCCTCTGCAGAGAATGATGGCCTGCCTTTGCGTTACATAAAACAGCAAGAAAATGAAATTTAAACCTTCAAGAAAAAGCAAAATAAATAAATCAGTAATTAGACTAAAAACATCCAAGCCAAAAACAGCTTCCAAGTTTCCAGGAAGAATTAGGTTGTTTATGGAAGTCCTGTTTCAACTAACAGCCTGCCTGGCAGGTGGTAGGAATGTGAGTTTGTGGAGAGCAGAAACATGAAGCAGCTCTGCCTGGGGCACTGTGCTTTGCTTTGCTGTTTTCTTGTTTTAGTTAAACAAGAGGAGACATTACAAATATTCAACAAAAGGAGCAGAAAGGAGAGCTGTGCACCAGTGCGGCCTTTCCTACCTTGTATGCCATAGAGTCGATTCAGGCGCGACCGTCTGGCCTCGTCGGCGTACGGCACAGCTACCCAGGGCATCTCGCTGAAATACTGTTTGAAGGAGTCCTCTGACCTGTGCAAGGGGAACAGGGCATGGGATCCACAGTACAGCTCCTCCGCCYGCCAGGCTTTTTCCTCTTCTCATGAAAAACCTGGCCTGCAAAGCCCTTTATCCCTTCCACCAAAGCCCGCTGGTAAGGGCTGCTGGCAGACACAACCCAGGGAGAGCTAGGCCAAATTTAAAGCCCCCAGTCCCTCAAGAAAGGGTCYGCGGTGCATTTTTTCCCAATAAAATGTTTCAAACTCTCCAGGGCATCTGAATGTCAACCCACGGTGACAGCAGCAGCTCAAGCATCCTTCACCTCAGACCCACAAGCCACAAAGTGAAATACAGAGCTGCTCCACGGGCAGAGCCTGCTCTCAGCCCTTGCTAACTCCCTCTTTGCACTTCGCCGCTGGGCAGAGGGCAAAGGACTCAGGCAGCCTTTCTGACACCAGAGCCAGCCTGCTCTATCCCAAATCAGATTTCCTCCTTAAATCAAACCAGCAATGCTCATAGCTTCCCAGCTTGGGGGCAGCCAGCTCTGCCTGCACAGGGTGTTAGCGCTTCCTTACCTGTCTGCACTAACGAAGAGTATCTCAAACTTCTGGCCCGCCTCCTTGATTTTCCGGTAGGACTCCACCAGGACCCTTGTGAGGCTTCGACACGGCGGGCACTGCAAAACACAACACATGCATAAGGACATCGCCTCCTCCCCAGGGCCAGACCCACATCCAGCAGGTCCAGATGACCTAGTGACCATGAAAAGACAGATGTGAAAAGACYCCATCTTTGCTGGAGTGCTGGGCAGCAGCCCTGAACGTGGCTGGGGCTTATGGCCCATAAATGGCCAAGAAAACCTCTTCCATTTTTAAAATCTGACTACTCTTCCCTTTCTGAAGGGCCAGCTGAGGATGACAGACCACTGCAGTGCTGCGGCTTCTTCCAGAATGACCGGAGCATCTTAGCTGCTTCTACACCAACCAGCCAGAGGTCTTTATCCTCTCACAGAGTTCTGCAGCAAGAGCTGCAGAGGAATCCCCAGATCAACCCCCAAGCTCGCTCTAATTATTCTGCAAAGCACCTACTACTCACCCAGTGCGCAGAGAAATAGACCCCAACGTGCGAGCCCTCCAGGGCATTGCTGTCTAGCGTCTGGCCGTTGTTCCTTAGCAGAGGCCCAGCAACAACTTCACTGAAGGGTTTTGGCCCCCAGGGGAACTCCAGACCTGGAGAGGGGTYGGGATGAGGGTGGAAAGAAGACACAAAACAGCAAGATGCACACGCAGCATTTACAGTTTCAAAAAGTTCCACCCAAAAAAACATCCCACCTTCTGCAAAGATATGGGGGAGCCGGGGAAGCCAAGCTGTGCACCAGAGCCAGGACCTCCTCTTTCTCCCAGGTAGGCTGCACCCTCGCTTGAGTCGCAGCACCTGACAAAGCCAGCTCGGGTTTTGTGCCTGATGAGGCATCTTTTCCTTATCAACAGCATTTGTTTTAACAACAGAGGGCAAGGTGGTATGTGCTCAGGAATGCAGTCAGACTATTTGCCTTATGCTGATACTAACCATGTATTTTTATATATACACACATATATTTATTTATTTATAAAACCTTATATATATAGATGTAAAAGATGTTTTTTATACATATAGATAAAAAAGCTATATATAAACTAAACTTAGACTAACCCTCTGCACCCCAAAGCAAGCATGTGTGCGTACACACAAACACATGCTCTGAATCATTTGCTGCCAGCTCCCAGAGCCATCAATCTATGCATTCAGCCAGAGAGGAGGAAACACCACAGATGGCTCAGGCCACAACGGGTACTTGCTGCACAGTTCCTGCCACCTGCATTAAAGACTCCGTCAGCACGCCCAGTACCTACTGCATGAAGAAACGATGGGTCGGTAATACGTTTGCATGGACAGCCCAGCAGCTGAATGATGGGTCTGCAGAGTCTATGAGTCCTTACTCATGGACTTACACATGTTTTGCTCATTTTGGTTTTTCCAAATTGGAAGAAGATGGATTTAACATCAACTCCCAGTACAGTAAACCTCAGAAACGGAGAACGGTAGCATTTTTGTGTTGCATTTGTAAATAATGGGGAATTCGTCATCCTAACAGACTGTGATGTCAGCGATAAAGTCCACTCRGTATTTTGGAAGAATTCTGCTCCCAAGGTATGGCAAGTCTGGGCCCCCGGTCTGTCTGTCCGTGTGCCTCCATCAGGGAAAAATCCAAACTTAATGTTTCAGTTAGTCTAACTTTTTCCTCATTAGCACTTCAGACAAAAATCCTGGAGGGGAAATCTTTGTTCTKTTCAACAAGCAAAACCAAAACACAAGATCTGGCAGGAATGATGCAGAAAATTTCATGCTGAAAATAATACAGTGCCTTGATTAATTACGTATGACAATAGTTGTTTGTTTCCTTCCCACCCACCCCCCCCCGCCCAAGGCAATTCAAAAAGAACTGAAATGAAAAGGCAGCCGTGTGCCCGTGTTTCTATGGCACACGGGACGCCAGGTCTTACCTTCTGGGTCATCTCGGATTACCARGAGGCCGTTCCTGCAAACCACCTTCCCGGTGGAGGCATCGATAAATATCAGGGAAGGAATGTTGGAGACTCTGTACTTGTTCCACAGCTTCAGCTGTAAAAGAGATMGGGAGGGGAGAGGAGAAAGGTAAACTTGGCAGCGTGAAGAGGAAGATTTGGGGTGTTAGCATCTTTCAGATAGAGTCGGTGCTTCAGCAACGCATATGAAGGCATGTGAGGGCATCTCTCCAGAGCTGCTGGGCCAACCTGGACCTCCAGCGCCCGCAGAGACACGACCTGTCAACACCATCCCTTCGGTACCGTGGGCGAGACCAGCGTTTGTCTCACACCCATTGCGGGCTTGCCCGTGAGCGCAGGTAAAGCTTCTCCTCCTGCTGCATTTGCCTCTTTGCAAGTAAAATGGGGATAATATTTACCATACTTTGAGGTCTTTGTATAGAAGACACGGTAAGCACAAATACTTTTAATGCTACTGCTCTGAAGCAATTTGTAATACTTCCCTGGCTGCTTCCTCCCCTCCCATTTCAATGTTCATTAAACAAACCAGCAACCCCTGCCAAGACACAGCCACGCTGAAAACAAGGCCAACACAGAAACACAATTCTTCTGCAACGGGGGCTTCCCGGGTTTGTTCCCAGGAGCTGATTAACGGGTTTGACATCAGCCTGGGGGCCGCGTAGCCCAGCTCATCCATCCCGCGCTGCCAGGCTCACAGCGGTCCCCGCCGGCTACGGACAGAAGCCATGCAGGCTGCAATGGCCACGTTTTGGGCGTCCCGGTCTAGACGTTGCTGTCTGCTGGTCATTACGTTTTGCAGCGAGCTCGGCCCCRCACGACACCGGTGACTGAGTGCTCTGGGTGTCGCACGGTCTTGGGTTGACATTTCTCAGCACAGGCTTCTGGCACAGGGTAATTTGGAGCTTAACCCACGTACAGAAGCTCGCCGGGACGGGGAGGAATGAGACGACGACAGCTGCTGGCACGGCCCAGCCTGCAGGTGTGGGCTGGCTGCAGGCGGAGGAGCCGCTCTCTCCGCCATGCACGGAGGAGCTGCTGCGATCACCACGTTTACTTACATTTCTCCAAACATTTCAACCTAAACAGCCCAGTGGTGAATTATCAGACTCTTAAACAAAAGCCAAACCATAGCCGAGAGCCAGAGGGGAAGGAAATGAATCAGCACCTTCCCCTAAGCTCCGCTCTGCAAAGCCCCTCAGGCTCCGGGTGTTTACAACTTGCGCGGGTTTGGAGAATAAAACCCAGCAACGGGAGAAAGGCAGGAGGGGACTGAGAATCCYACCCAGCGCCAGCGCGGGTTTCAGCATGAGAGCAGGAGAAACCCTCACACAACATGCTGCTGCTTCCATCAGTATCTCACGTGGAAACTGGACCCAGATGCTTTCCCCAAGAAAGAGGCCACAACTCTGTGGGCCACAGTCCCTGATTTCCAAATAGAGGCAATCCCAATTCCCGAGATGGGAATGATCTGGGGACCAGGCAAACGAGGGCAGGAAAGGGATGCAACGTTCAGGCAGAGCACACCAAATCCCTCGGTTTGCTCACCAAAGATCTAGCAGAGGGGAGAAAGTCACATCCACATCCAGGTTTTAATGGCACTGTATTAAATATTTCTTACAACACCTTTTTACAAAAGATACACCTGAATGAGTGACATTCTCATTGTGAGTGACATTGTGAGTGACATTCACCCTGCTTGCAACAGGGTGTCAGCAAATCCCTCCTGGGTCTGAAGGAAAGTGTTAACACTGATCTAGGATGACTTTATTAACCTCCATCTACTAGGACCCAGAGAAAGGCAACGCTTTGTGTCCTGCCCACCAGCCTTCGATTTCTGACAGACGTATTTCTTGGGACAAGCAGACTCATTCATAATGCTGACTGACAAACCAAATGGCCTTGGGCATGAAAAAGAAAAAAGAAATGATACTAAATGCAAACCAGCCCCCTCACAATGAGCGCGTTCAAACCACAGAAGGTAAAATCCACTTCTGTGAAGTTTAAAGACTGGGGAAAAGCTCTTTATAAGGATCACAGGCATTTAAAAGGGTGTTGCAAACAATGAGGAAATTACAACTAGCAATTGGATCGTTCTCTTTAAATAATTGCTTACATTACACTTCATTTTGCCAAGCCCTTTGTATACGGGCAGCACTCCCCTTGGGGCACTACGGCGGGTCCTGGCAGTTTTGCTTGGCTGGGGAAGCGGCAGGGTCTGCACTTCAGAGCCAAGAGGCTGCATCAACTCACTGTGCTCAGCGGGACGGGGCCGGGACACCCCAGATAAGGGGATAAGACCAAACCAAACCCGCTCTCGCTGGAAGCACTGGAGCAAGCGGTGCACGGCTGGCTCCAGGCAGTCTACAGGGTCCAGCAGACCTGGCAGCTCTCGCCAACGACTAGCCCTGGGTCTTCTCAGGACGTGTATGCCATCAGGCCCCTCTGGGCCCAAACTGCCTTTGCAGAGCTGGTTTTGGCTGCCCAGACATTTGTGGTACGGGTAATCTGCAATCCAGATACTCTGTTCCCATGAAATGGAGGGTTGTCCCTTCTAACTTATCATTGAGGGTTCCACAGGAGAATGCCCCAAGCAAGCTTGAAGTAGGTGTGTGTCAAAAGGGTCAAAAAGCATCAAAAAAGGTCAATGTGACATCTGCTGCTGCTGGGGGAGCGTGCCCGTCACTGGGCTCTGGGACTTGAACCCAATGAATGTCATGTCACGCTCAGTCACATCTTGGGCGAATGAGAAAAAGCAACCAAAACGGCCAGGTTTTACCTTCCACCTTTGCAAAAGCTGCATCATGCAGCTCCCAGACACCACCACCCAGCCATGCCAGGTCACGCCAAACATTCAGAGCTTCATACACGCTGAGCAGGGCTTACTATGTGCAACATATTTGCTGCCTGGGTTATCACTGAAACCCATCACACGACACAGATGAACAAATACGACAATTGCACGTAAGAAGACTGGAAGTGGGTTGCCGTTTTCAGCCTGGTTATAAAAGGCTTGGATTGCAAATTAGCGGTCTCGATGCACTAACCATATTAATTTCACTGTCCATAACGGAAAGTACACGAATGTGCTGTTTAAAGTGGGAGCAGTTTGGTTTGATGATTCTCCTGTGCAGGGGAATGAGAAACGCACGCACTGCAGGRTGAGTGCCAGGGTCTACCACCATTCCCACCGCCCTGGCCCCCTTCAGCCAGGCTCGGCTTTCCAAAGCCTGTCAGACACTTCTGAAGGAAGCCTGATGGCTCCTTTTACTGCAGGTCTGACCTGAGAGAGCAGAACCTTGATAGGAAATAGGCCTGRCTCATTTTAGCTGGGTTTTCTGAATAAGATAGCTCACTATGGGAGTCCCACACCACACCACCATTTCACAGCTGAACTGCAGCTTCCAGCAAAGATACCTGATCTCCACCTAAAGCTTCTGAACACCCGGATGACCTGACCCATCTTGTGGCAAACTATTGCACCGTATAGTTTTTCTCAGSGTAAAATGCCGAGGGTTTACACACTCACAGGCTCTAGAAAGGAGACGAGCTCCTCCTCGGTCCTGCTCTGCCTACGTCTGCTGGTTGTGGTCCAGGCAGGAAGGGGAGCCCAGGAGAAAAAAGGCATCCCTTGTACAAGTACCTGCCCAACCGCGCACCTCGCAAAGGATCCTGTGTTGGGCTGGGCGTGGGATGTGGAAAGCAAATTACGACTTGCTCTGAAACCACAGGGTGATATCTCAGGCAGCAGGGCAGAGTGCTGCCTCAGCAACTTTTAAAAGCTGTTTTTCCTGCCGTGAAGAGAATGACAGAAATAACATACTCCACACTCTGAGGATTTGATCATCCATTTAAAGAGGGGATCTCTGCTCCGCTTCCCAACAGCTGTTGCAAATCTGTGGGATCAAGCCAAAGCTAACACAGATGTGGAAATAATCTACGGACTATTCAGCCCGAAAGCAGCTGATCCTCTTGGAGCACCCTTCGCTCCTGGTTCAGGCTGCACGCCTGCTAAACTCAATACTCACCCCAGGACGCCTGCTGGAGAAAAAGCGAGGAAACACACCCCCTCCCAAGACGTCGTACAGGCTGATCAGCTTCACAGAAACCTCCCTGGCTCCTGTGCAGGTGGTTAAGTACATCAGTCCAGTGGAAAAACCAGAGTCACCAGATTCCTCCGGTAACCTTATCCCTACGCAAAGCATCACCACGCTGTCCTGGAGGACCTGGAAACTGCAGCCCTGGGCTCCCTCTGCAACTCCATCCATGACCGGCCACGAGAGGCTTTAAAACGATCGCTTATTATTTGAGGTCTGAGTCAATCCCAAGACGTCTGGCCACGCAGCAGTGCGCAGCATCGGTCACAAAGCCGCTCTCCGCACCGGTGGCTGGCTCAGTTATTTCCCCCACCCTAGTGACTGGGAAATGCCTGGYCGAGAGGCACATTGGAGAGACGTTTGCAGGCAGCCGCAGTGATTTTTCCAGATAAAGGTGTCAGACGAGAGGTCTCCCCAGCAGCCCACGGCTGTTTCTGTGCAGGGTTGGCACCTGGCCGGGGCAGATGAAATCCTCTCCTGCTCTGCGGGTACTGGTGGGGAAGGGATCCCCTACCTCCAACAGCTGCCGGCCGCTATTTTTGGTTGTGCTGATTGATTTATCAGCCCTTAGTCGCATTCACTTACTAACATAAATCYTGAACTGCAGCGGTTAACGCTGGCAAAGACAAAGCACAACTGCTTGCAGTGAAATGAGCCCTGGCCGGTGGGAAAGTGGTCCTCCCGCCCTCGTTGGGGGCTGCGTTTCTCCGCTGTTGTGTGAACCTGGACCATAAAAGCTCTCACACCTCCATCCTCCATAGGATACGGAGCTGCCTCCAGCCGGGAGACGCGGAGGTTCAGAGGCACCTGCCCGTGCCAGCCACAGGCCAGACACTGCCTCTGCTCATCTTGCAACCCACACCTCCACCCTGACCAGCGACAGCCAGACAAAGCTGGTTTAAAAACTCAAAAGCAGATCCCTCAGCAATAAGGAACGTGTTCCCAATGTGGATGGCTGCTGCTTTCTGCTACATGAAATGCAAAGCCACTTTTCACCTAAAAATCCTCCCTTGGAGGCAAGACCCTCAGGGTCTGGGCAATTCCTCCAGTGAGGCATTGGAAAGGCCCCGCTTTCCAGCAGCTCCATGAGTCCCCATGTGAGAGCACAGCCAGGTTTCCATTACAGACACCAGGTTGGCTCTTGCCGGTCTCCTGTTCCAAAGCTACAGGCTGAAACACGAAGTCTGTCTGAGGAACTCACAAGCAGCGTCGGGTAGAAAAGYACCCTTGGTCCAGGGCCGCGGGGACTGGCAGAGCCCATTTCCCAGCTCTGCCTCCCGCTCCGCTGTGCAGACCGGCTCCGGGTTGGCGAGACAGCCACGGCCGTCCCCACCGCTCCGCTCCCACAGTCCGGCGCTGCATGGGACCTCTCTGTCCTCACTCGTTGGCCATGTTAAATCGCGGCTTTTACATCGTGCCTTAAAGGGTTTACAAGCACCRGGGGCCACCCAGGCTCTGCAGACAGCAGAACAGGCTGCTCCCTCGCCCTGTTGATTTAAATCCAGGTCACGCCTGTCCCTGCGATTCAAGCTCAACTCCAGCGAAGGCTCCTCTTCCAGCCCTCCCTCGCCACTCCTTTCCCTTCGGGCATAAGGGAACCCCCTTAAATGAAAGGGGATGCAGTGGGGGAACGACACGCAGCCGAATAGCGGGGGAGGCGTCGAGGGCAGGTGGTGCACGCCAAGGTCTGACCTTGCGACACAGAGGAGACCGAGCGAGGCTTGGGATAAATTAACGTCTATTGTGCTGCTGTTTCTCTCTGAAAGCAAATCAAAATCTAATTACAAAATACAATGGTGAGAGAGACGTCTGCTCTGAGAACATTAATGAGCTGAGGAGGGAGGATTTGGAATAGCAATAAACAAGACTGATGTAAAGGGCTGAGACTGACAGCGCAGGGCACCGGGGCTGCCGGCACACACGGACCGRTGGGCAGCCAGGCTACTGTGTCACCGTTCCCCTCTGCCCTCACGCTGCCTACGGTGGGAGAACACCCAGTTAAAACCAACCTTAGGACCAGTTTCCCCCAGCACTCAGCCCAGCAGCGCCTTCTGCRGATGCTCCCCCTGCCAGTCACGTTCCAGCAATATGACTCGGTGCGAGCAAAAAATAAACAAATCAAATCAAAAGTCCTGCTTGTCACCTCCATCCTCTCCTTGCTGTGGCTCCATGGCGGGAGACGGGCACAGCACGGTCTGGCTTGCAGCCGCCTGCATTGCCCCGCAGCTGGTGGCGAGGCAGGGGAGACCCAGGCAGGAGCCAGCTTGCAACCCCGGGCTTTTGTTCTTCCCAGCCACAAAACACAACGGTGAAAGCTTTGGAGCCGAAGCGGAAGGAAATTTCTCCGCAGGGTTTTCTGGCAAGGCGGCCACCAGCGGAGGGCTGCTCTTTGTTCCCCCGAGGAGCTCCGCAGCCAAAACCCCAGGGTGAGGGACCCAGGCCAGCCCAACCTCACGTCCTGGCCCCCCTCGCTTCCTCCCGTCTTCTTCCTCTTATCGCCCTGGTCGCCCAGCACCAGCACCGTTGCTTTTTGCAGTTTCCCAGTGTCCTGGTTTTGGCTGGGGTGGAATTAATTTTCTTTCTAGTAGTTGGTATAGTGCTATGTTTTGGATTTAGTGTAAGAAGAATGTTGATGACACGCTGATGTTTTTAGTTGTTGCTAGGTAGTCTACTTTCTCAAGGACTTTTCAGCTCACATGCTCTGTGAGGTGCACAAGAAACTGGGAGGGAGCATAGCCAGGACAGCCAGGCCAGCTGGCCAATGGGGTATTCCATACCATGTGATGTCATGCTCAGCATATAAGGCTGGGGGAAGAAGAAGGAAGTGGGGGACGTTCGGGGTGATGGCGCTTGTCTTCCCAAGTAACCGTTACGCGTGATGGAGCCCTGCTTTCCTGGGGATGGCTCAACACCTGCCTGCCCATGGGAAGTAGTGAAGGAATTCCTTGTTTTGCTTTGCTTGCGTGCGCGGCTTTTGCTTTCCCTATTAAACTGTCTTTATCTCAACCCACGAGTTTTCTCACTTTTGCCCTTCCGATTCTCTCCCCCGTCCCACCTGGGGGGGAGTGAGCGAGCGGCTGTGTGGTGCTTAGTTGCCGGCTGGGGTTAAACCACGACACCCAGGCTAAGCCGTCCAACCGACTGCGAGCTGAGCATTTTATTTGAGGGCAAAGCAGCATATGGCTGGCGCGCGCGCCCGGCTCGGAGCACAAGCTGCCTCCTCKCCTCCTGACGCACATGCAGGCTGACAGGCTGGATCCTCCGCAGCCCACATCTGATAGGAAAACATTTAATTTGAGCAGAACTGAAGAGCGGTTAACATGATCTATGGAGAGCAAAGCCCCAGGGCCCAGAGCCGACACTGGAGGTGGCCTCGTTGTTTTATATGTGCAAGTTTCAAAGCGGTGCTGGGCTGGCAGCTTCATTTGATCCCAGGATCAGGGTGAAGTAGCATTTGTCTAAACATAYAGATAACAACGCAGGCAGCAAATCATGCAGGGAGGATGCTACAGACAGGCTGGTCTATCAACACTCCAAGGATGTCTTTTATAAACCTCTTTTTTTCCAGATGTTCCTCAAATTGTATACAACAGCCCAAAGATGATGCAGAATTTATGGATGCAGCATCATACCCAGGACTAGGAAATACACCTTGGAAATGGTGCATTTCCAAGAATTTTTTTTTTTTTTCTCCATGTGCATGCCTTGCTTTACCTCTTAAAATGAGGCTTGCATGTGAGCATCTCAAGATATTTCATAAACAATTTTTCTCCCTGCAGCTCTGCTTTGGGGCAAGCACTCTCCCTTTACCCCAGGAGAACAGGGGCACAGGGCTTGCACAAAGATGGGTGCAGAATCCAGGGGGTCGGCCAGCACCTTGAACCCACCTTCTGCTACCTGTTTTCACCGGCATTTTTTCATGCTTTCCTGATAGGTAAGACAGCAAGACAAACACATAAAAAGCAATGAGGACAGAGGGAGTTAAAGTGTTTGTGGGAAAACTTTGAGACACATGTAGAAGTGTATCGTACACGGCCCCTATAAATTACGCCCCCAAATGACTAGCACTGAGTAAGAAACAGCTATGTAAACACAAAGGTAATAAGAAAAAATAATAATTTCTCTCTCTCTATGGGGAAGGGATATTTTTCCATCTGTTTATAAGGAAAGGCAAGGGGTGGGGTAGCAGTCYGGGACATTGAATCGAAGTTCAGGGTTTCTCTTGGTCCCCAGTCTCATCTGTCATTGGAAGCGGGACGGCTGCCAGAGCTGCCACACATTACAGCCTGGGTTTCCTACCCGCCGCCTTTGCTTTTGCCGCTACCGTTCACTCGAAGGCAGTCGTTCACTCGAAGGCAGTCGGCATCGAGCGCTGGTAGTAATCTCGAGGTCAAACGCCTTGCAATCCCGGATCATTAAGAAACAAACACTTCTGAAAAGCCCCGAGGTTAGACAGAGTTCCCACCAAACACAAAAGCCTTTTAAATCTGCAGGGAAATTGGGATTTATTTTTTTTTTAATGTAATGCACACAATGAGGTATTAGTGTGGTTTCTGTTTTGTTTTCAGTGATTAATCCGAAAGGGAACCTTACACAATCAGACAAAAAAAATGATGGAAAACAATAGAGTATTTGTTAGCACCGCAATGCACCCGGGGGAGCGAGGGCTTCAGGATGCTGCAGCGCCGGGCGCTTTGCAGGCAGTGACCTCCCCGGGACACACCAGCACCAGGACATCCCCCAGACCAGCAACATGGGAGACCCTTGTAAAACTATCACGACATCTGCAAACACCTTCTTGAGCCCACTGCTGCTGATGCACCCACCGGATGGGAAACCTGCTCATTACGCAGCATCTTTTGGAATGCAATCGCTTATCCACAGCATCACTGCTGACACTTCATTACARAAACCTCCACCGAACACAGCACTTGCATTACTGCAAACACATGATTTAAAAGCAACTACTCTCCTCCAGTTGCTCCAGTGATCTCGGGAGACGTTGGGTCTGGCCCTCCCTACAGCCGCATCTATCTCAGTGTCTCAGAGCTGACGGCRTTGAATCTCAGTCTGGCAGCGCTCCTGGTTTGCAACCCAAGGAGGATTTTCATGCAAAGGTTACGCAGCTGCACAGCTAGAAAGGCAATAACCACAGCCATGGAGCCTGCTCGCAGCCCACGCTGCCGAGGCAGCTCTGGGCTTTGCATGCCAGACAGGCAACGGGCTCCACAGCTCAGAAGGGCGGCACAGCTCGAGGGGTTCAATCCATAACCGTGCTCAGGTCAAAATAGACCGAGAGCTAACCAGACCCAGGTGCTCCCAAGTTCTGGCTGGGAAGAGCAATCCCTGCCAGTGACAGCTCGGAGTTATCCCGCTCTTCCTCAGCTCTTGGGGTGGAGGGAGGTCCCACAGCCTGCCTCGATCCAGTGCAGCCAGGCGCTCGCAGGGCACTTCTCCTCTGGAGCCATTAAAAAAAGTCCACCCCGCGCAAACATCCCACCGCCAAAACTGCTCTGGGCTAAACCACCGATGATGACGTGCTCTCAGGGCCTCCGTGTCCTCTCAACACACTTCACGAGCACAGCTGAGCCCCAGAGCCGCRGTGGCCTGCGCTGGGTGCCCTGCGGGGAACACCATCAGACCGACTCGTGACCCAGGCAGGATGGATGTAACGGGTCAGGCTGCCTGGAAAACGCTCTCCTGCCAAGCAGTTCTCTTCCTCCTGCTCCCCAGACCGACACTCACCCCCCTCTGCAAAAAGACTGCAGGCTGGGAATATAAACCTGCCTGACACCGAGCCACTGATGTCTACACAGGAGAACACCACTGCGAGTCCTGGATTTACAGCTAAAAACCAGAGCAGAACAAAGCTGACCACAGCTCAGATGCACTAGCATCTCAACCGCAGCACAAGCCAGCAGGCAGGAGAAGCCATTTCCCCCCCAGCTGCTCCTCTGCAAAAGGGCTTTCCCACCAAGCTGTGCTCCAGCAAAGCTGGTGGCRTTAACTGCAAGGAGAAGGCAGAGGGACAGGGAAATCGGGAGGGCTGGGGGAAGGAGCAGAGATGTGGTTTGGGCCGGGCACGGAGGTAGAGCAGGATTGCAAAATCCATTTCCAGCTACTGGGATGGGGAGGGATAACCAGGCCGGGGGGGGGGCCAGGCAGAYGGGGCCGAGGGGATGTGGGGTTTACGACACACACACATGGTGGGCCAGGTGCACGGCAAGCGAGGGAACCCGATCCATCCCACGAAACCCAGCACCGAGACGCAAGAGGCCCCCGGCTCCAGAGCCATCGCCAGGGAGGAACGAGACAGCAGGCTGGGGCTCCCTCTTCTTTATTTTAAGGCTTGAGCGGTGTGTCTTGCAACCGCCGAACCAATTAAAAAGACGAACAGGGATGGTGATAAATCAGTAGCAAGGTCAAAAGCTCCAGCTACATCCTGACTTGACTGACGGAAGTCACAAAATATATTGTTTCTCAAAGGRGTGAGAGCCCGTGAGTCAGCACACGGACGAAATACGGCACCGGGAAGGCAGGACTGAGCCCCGGTGCAAGCGAGCCTCGGGCACACAGCGTCCCTCCCACCGCCCCGAGCACGGCACGAAGGCTGCTGCCAGGAACCGATGACAACACGAATCCCGYAGGGGCGTTCAAAATGTCAGATAAGATGCGGCGTATTAATTCCCTCCGCTGACAGCCAGCCCCAGCTGGAGGGGGAGGCTCGGAAATCGCAGGCTTCAGCGAGGCGAGGGTGCCCGGCGCCTGCTCTGCCACGGGGGCTTCGAGTCGAYGGCAAACCAGGAGGTGATGCAGAGGGCTGGGTGGCCGGAGTGCTACCCCATCTTTTTGGTGGGAATAAGGGAGATTCTGTGCAAAAGGAAGAGCGGATCGTGTGTTCTTTTATAAAAAGCTGAAGACTGCTGTGCCCTGGCAGCGATCTTCCTCAGATGTGGCTGCATTTCAGCTGTTACTATATTCAGAGTTTGTAAAATGCTCTGGGATGATAAAAATCACTCCAGAAACAGTTATTAAAACTGTTTCCAGAAAATCAATCCATGGAGATGGAGAAAGTCTGGTGTTTTTACWAGACCTTCAACTAGAGAAAGACCAAAATTAAGGAGGAAGTTTTGTTTCCTCRTCTTTTCAGCAACAAAAAGGAGCTGCATCAGGGGGTTATTCAATTCTGCAACATATGAAAAAAACATCAGTTGTTTCCTCAAAGGGGAGCCCGACCTGAGATGGGCAGAAAATACCCCTCAAGTCATCTGGAGTTGAAGGCTTTCTGCCTTAGTCAAGATCTGGATTTGTTTGTTTGCGTTCTTGTTTTATCCTGTTGCTTTCCATGATAACTGAAAAAGATCCCAGGCTAACAAAATGCAGGCTGCAGGAACAGAGATTTTATCCAGGAAAAGAGCACAAAGTGCCGTGGGAGCACGGTCTGCCTTCCCAGCCCCACTCCAGCCTCAATGCTAGGAAGCAACGTGTTTGGAGTTGGACGAGCTACGGGAAACGCAAGCAAATCATCCGCTTGCGTCCAAGCGGCTTTTTCCAAGGATCTGTCACGAAGTTTCAGGCTCGGTCACCCCTTCCCCACCCCTGGGTCAGAACTGATTAAATGCAGCCACYGAGGCAAACTCCAACAACCTCATCTCATCTGGCAGCCCTGCAGTTCGGCTGCGAGCTCCAAGCTTTCCCCCCCATCACT
This sequence comes from Oceanodroma leucorhoa, assembly GCA_030449065.1. Lineage (NCBI taxonomy): Eukaryota > Metazoa > Chordata > Aves > Procellariiformes > Oceanodroma > Oceanodroma leucorhoa. Next base: position 1,199,508 of record JASVER010000089.1, on the reverse strand, counting down.
TCTTGTTCAATTATCTTGCTTCATCTCTATTCCGTTTCCAGGAACACTTAGCAACAGGCTCTTGCAATCAGCCACCGGCAGGCGAGGATCTGAGGAGGAGACTCTGCAGTTATGATGACCTTTTACTACACTCATGCAAATTTTAAAGAGAGTATGCGAACAATTTGCCTTCTAAGTATCCTCTGGTTACATTCTCCAGGAGTTAATTCTCTTTAGAGATATCAGAAACACCAGATTTTATGATTTTACACTAATGAGAACAAAACCTGCAGCTTAATTCCAGTTTGCTTTGTGGAATTTTTTTCCGTATTTCATGCAGCGTGCGGACCCCGAATGGGCAAAAATTAACCTGCGACATCTATCCTGGCCAAGACCGCAGGTTTGCTTGGATGCYGCATGCTCACGCCACCAAAAGCCAAGCGTGGGCTTCGGGGTCCGTCCCCAGCAGCCAGCCAAACTCTTCCTGAGATGGACAAGATGCTGTTGCTTCTCTTGGTGAGCGGCTTTTACAGATCACCATCAGAAACTCTCACTCCAGGACAGCTGAAGGGTATTCCAGTACCCAAACATAGCCGTAGCATCCCAAGAAAAACACAGCAGTTGTGACCTCTGTAATTAAAGCTCATCAGCCAAGGCAGCAGATAAGGGAGCTGGTGGAGCGGTTGAGGACTCTCATTSCCATGGGACTCGCTGTGGCGACACAGGGAGAGCTCCTGCCAAATCCAGGGACTTTGGCAAGTGACATCGTTCTYTCCCAGGGCCTCTCCACCTCCAAAACAACATACCAACCACCACAAGGCTCTCAAGAGACGGGCAGCATTGATGCCCCTATAGATGGAAATGGGTAAATAACAAGCCTGGTTTTGGCAAACCACAGCGGCAAACTCACAGCAGCCATTTCCGCAGCCGCCTCGACGGGTGCCGGCAGCTGACAAGCCAACCAGGCAGCGGCCTTGCATTTTCATCAGATTTAAATCAAATCCCCAAAGCTTTCCAGCACTYTCCCTGTTGCTCAGTAATTTTCCCACATACACAAACAAGTTTGGAGACGCCCAGAAAGCACACACCAGGATAGCCTSTGCAGCTTGCAGGGCACAGGGGCATTACTGCATTTAAGTCCTTTCTCCTTCGAATGAATGCTTTGTGTTTGGAATAAAAAAATCCTGTATTTCTTGCAGTGACTAGAAGCTGGAGGGAGGGAATGGGTGAATACCAAGGTACCAAGGCAGGCAGCTCACTTCCTTCTGCTTTCTGAGTGCTGTTCATAAATAGGGAAAWAATTTGCAATGCCCTACTCTGGGGGGGGGGAGGTGGGAAGGCTCACAGATCCTTGATACTTCAGATGATCTTAAAAAGTATAATCTACTTTTTTTTTTTCTTTAAAAAATGAAAAGTCTGCATAAGCATGTCATTGATCCGATTGCTGGGAACAGCATCTGGAACATCAATCTCTGCCTGAGACTGCAGAAGCTGCAGGAGAGCTCAAAGCAGCCAAGGCTGCCCTTGAACCAGATGCCGCTCGCTCTTACAGAAACGCCTGTGGATCTGTGTGAGAATGATTAAGCAAAATTGCTCCCTCTTTTTTCAACTTTGTAACTCAAATCTGTTTTCTCTTAGAGGGCAGATGCTCATTACAAACCCCGCAGCACATCAAAGGGCAGGAAAGGCAGAAGGCAGCCGCCCCACCACGCACCGGAGGGCCAGTGCCCAGCGTCCTGCCCGACCTGCCTGCACCCACCAGCTCCTCCCCACCCCGAAGCTTTTGGCTCGGGGTAAAGAGCCGAGAGAGTAAAGAGGCCTCTTCAAGCTTCGGTCCCCTCTTAGTGACACTATGAAGGATGCCAATCAGGGGCTATTCCAGCAGCAGCAGCAAACAGCAGTGATGTATTTCTGTAGGGAATTCTCTTGGTGCTTCAGAACTCAAGTCCAGCTATTGCAGCACCCCAGGGAGCCCCGTTCCTCACGTGCAAAGCTGAGCATTTCCCCCACGCTCCTTCCCCATCGGCGTCTGAGCGTGCAAAGCAGAACACAAGGGACCGGCAAYCCCCGCCTGCACCCAGATCGAGCCAGCATCTTCTTCAGACACTCATTAACAAAATGACACCATTAAGAGAGCGTTGCGCAAGGACACGGGTGCCAGGAGCCTCTCAATCATCCACGCGAGGCTGACCGGAGAGGCAGGAGAGGGAGGACTTGCCAAGGCAGGGCTGCCCCGGAGCAGAGGCAGCCCCGCTCACGCTCTGCCCCAGCACAGCAGCTTCACATYTGCCATGTAAAGCCAGTCCTAATTACACCGTGCATGGGTGCCGAACAGCAACGCCTTCCGCCCTACCTCGAACACGGCTTTTTTCTCATGAACAGAGCAAAATATTGGGGCTCTGACACAACCATTTCTCCCATCCAAGGGTCTTGCATTTTCAACCCCACAGGCGCTTTTGCTGATGAACTGACTCCACTTTTACAAACAGAATTCACTAAATACCTAAAGCGCGATGATGCTGCAGTACACCCGCCACCACGAGTGCAGCGTCTTTGCTCCCACAGACACCAGCCCAAAAATCCCACTTCCCAGCGATACACCCCTCCCYTGCCCTCCCAAAACAGGATGAATATTGTCTGAAGTTTCCTGGAAACTTCTCCCTGCAGATTTGAATCTGGGATGCAGCTGAGATATATTCCTGTTCTGTGAAAACTTGCACAAAAAAATGGCAAACGAAGACSCTGAAATCCCAGAGGCTGAACCCAAACACTGTGCTGCCTCTTACCCAAAGCCTCCTTTGTCCCTCCTTTACTCTTAAAGTCTACGGGACGATGCTCGGATCTAAAACCCTTGGTTTTTTGTATCTGCACCAGCTATGGCAAACACCCAGCAGCTCAGGCAGGCTTAGCAGGACGTGACCTAAGGGGCACCAAGCCCTGTGCATTTAATGCCACACCTGATGCAAACCCCTGTCCTCAGAGTTGAAAGGCAAGTGACCGATGAGAGGCCTCATCCCCAGAGCCCCTCTCATTTATTCTAGTTCAAAGACCTCAGAAAACTCAAGGCAATCACTCACCAGCTCAGATATTTAAGGAGGAGCGTGGGGAAGGGCGCCTGGGAAGCAGGAAGCCAACTTCATCCAAGATGCAAGAGAGGGGGGACACAGCCGGGCTCTTACTTAACAGCTTCTTCCAGGCAGCCCACTGCCTCATCCATCTTAATCTTTGACCACCGAGAGATGAAAACGATTTATCCTCATTCCCTGCTCTTAYTGAGAAGTTACAAGAAATAAAAGTAAAAACTAAACCAAAGATCAATGTTATACCCCTTCTCAGACAATCTCCACCTGACCTGGACTTTCTCAGCATCCCTTTTATCTAGTGGAGTGTTTTGGCTAAAGCTTTGCAGAGGAAAGCCATGTGARCAAGCTAGTTAAAAACCTGGTACTTTCATGTTTATACAGCCAGCTAAGCAGCACACTACAAAGCCTTTTATTCCCAAGTCTCTGCTGACAAGCTAGCATTGATAAATTACAGAAATCACCCAGGAATTAGGATACACAGGGGGAAAAAAAAACCAACTCCCTAGGTGGGAAATAAGGGCTCAGAAACCCAGGACTCGAGGAAAAGTCTGTACAAAAATCATCCCAAGATTAGGGGGCAATTTATTTGTACTAAAAGGGGAGAGCGAAAACAGCTGAAGATGCAGACAGACTCCTTCCCCATGGTTTCCTAGAATTCACCAGGTCCAGAGGTGAAGACAGAGATACCTCAAAGGTATCTCTTCTCCCAAATGCCTCTATTTCTAGAAAAGGCAATCTGAAACRAGCCCGTGTGTTGGCAAGCAGCACAAGTGGCTACAAGCATGAGAAGAGACGTGCTTCCCGGTCGCGGAGGTGCAACGCAGACACCGAGCAACAAGTCGATGTCAACGGGGCACACCGAAGAACAGCCCGAGTTCCCAGGTTACGGCAGGCTTCACACGCTGACYGTGTTGGTTTACATACTGTGTGTGCAAGAGCCAGGAAAAATCCATCTTCTTTGTCATAACAAACCCTAAGGTAAACAAAAAGGCAAGGCCACGCATATTATCCAATTAAACAGGCACATAAAGGAGAAACAAAGCTTTGGCCATCCACTTGCTCCCAATTTTTGCTGTTTCTCAGCGAGCRCATATAAAAATGGGCTGCATTAAGCCCTGCACAAAGGGGATGCRGGAAGCGAGGCGTGTTCTCCCCCTCCAAGAACAAACCTGTTGCTCCTGAATAAAAAGCGAATGAGTTTTGTAAGAGAAACCGGCATTTCACAGTCTTTGCGTTGCTCTCCCCCACCASGGAGCGGGCAAGGAGCACGCCCTGGCCCCCTTGCAGATGCATRCCCCAGGGGCTGCTTGGGGCTGGGCAGCTGGAATAAACACCCAAACCCAGGAAATTCCCAAGYCTGGAGAAACCAAACCAGAGCCAGCTGGGCTGTAAAGCTGCACCCCTACACAAAAACTTTGCTTGTCTTCCATTTATGAAGTTCATGGCATTTGCTCTGCACGTTATAAACTACACACGTGGTTTTGCAAGGCGGTGGGCAAACAAAGGGGTGTCTGAGGGTCCAGGTGCCCGGTCCTCAGTGGTACTGCTTGCCAGGATGCAGCCGAGGGGAGAGATCCACCTGCACAGACCCTTCTACAGTGCCCCAATATACAGCAGCATAAAACTCAAACACAGCTGGACTGGGTCTTCTGTGTTTTCTCCAGGAGGGTTGAGGACCTCCTCTCTCYACTGGGCAGAGGTGGAGACCAAAAGGTTAAACTCTGTGCACGCATATGTGGCACTTTGGATTACTGACAATTTCAAAAAGAGGAGAAGAGCCCTTCTCGGGTAAGTTCTTGCTGCTCAGTTGGCTGAAGGGCATCAGGATGGTCTGAGCCAGCAGCTCCGCTGAACGCTTCCATCTGGCACGCTGGCACCCAGCCTGCTCCTCCCCTGCCGCGCCAACAAGGGCACCCAGATACAGAGGACCTGAGTTTGTAAAGACAGTTACGAAGCGAGAGGGAAAGACTTAGTAACTTCTACGGAAAGGTGCTGCTACAGGTAGTAYAAAATAATTAATACTTTCCAAGTCTGCACTTGCTTACGAAAGGAGAGATTTAAAGCTCCAAACCCAGYCCATTTGTGAAAAAAATAAGCACGTGTCCGAGATTCTGTTCTGAATCCCAGGGAATCAGCAGGTGGCAGATCGTTAAAGCCCGAACAACGCTATTTCAGATCTGCAAGCTGAAATATCTCACCGCATCCCCACTTACCCCTCTGCAAGTGTACAGGAGGGCCACAGGGAAGATTTAGCGTGTGCAGCATTGGGTTGTTACAGTTACCTTTTCGTCGATTCAAAAGAATATTACAACATATTCCCCAACGGAGTCCATAAATAGCAAAGGATTCTGCTTTAATCCCCTATCTATTCCTATCTGGATAATRCGGCATTTGGCCAAGCACTGCCAAAACAGATTTATGGCAAAGCTGAGAGTTTGCATGGCCAACATGTGCTCTTCAAATTCCAGATTCCAAGGAATAAATAAAAGCCTCTTCTAGGATATAGACAGCTCTTCCAGTATGGAAGCTTCATGCAGGTACAAACCTCTTTTCAGGATTTCTGCTTCCCTCTCCCATCCCAGGTGAAAGGCATGTTTATACTGACCTTCCTCAACACTAGARCCAATTGCTTTCACTGGGTGTTCCTGCTGGTACCACCGCTGCATCATCTTCTGCTCTCTTTTCATTTCTTTACTAATACTTYATATTATCTATCAGCTGCTACCTATCAAAGCAGGTTCACACKTCTTTGCTGGCAGTGACCAACATGAAAGGGAAAAGAACCATAAAAACTGCTGACCAAAGGGAA
>JASVER010000089.1:1172931-1193442 GCA_030449065.1 Oceanodroma leucorhoa | reverse complement strand
GTTTTCATATTGGAAATGCTGAGAAGCACCTGAAGAACAGTCACTGTAACACACACATGTGGCTGACCACAGCATGCCGCCTGCCCCAGCAAAGCTGTTTTTTCCCAGGAGAACAGCCCTCCTGGATCCCAGCCGCTCCTGGGCAAGACAGGGCAGTTTGGAGAGGCTGTGCTCAGTGTTTCGTCGAAGGGAGGGATGCCAGCGTCCGCGGGGCATGCCTCGGCAGCAGAGCGTGCTCACCTTCCTGCCAGAAACCTGCGCCGGCAGGTCGGCGAGGGAGAGCGGCAGCGGAGGAAGCACAGTGAGGCTGTGTTACAAAAGACATCCTGGAAAGGAAATAAAGGGAAGGTCGGGATCAAAAGGACAGTGCTACATCCTGAAAAATTACCTTCTGCTTCAGGAGCCACATCTTAAAATCAGGTACAAAAGTGAAAAGGGAGCCAACGGAGGCAGAAAATTCAGCGCAAGTGCATGCTAAGCGCAAGCAAATACATTCTGCCCAGCTGAAAAGTCAACCCTGTAAAGAYGCATCCATTCCCAGAGGCACCAGGCAGGATTGCTTCCTACTCCGTATTCCCCAGGTGTAATTTTAAATTACTCACTGATGGGGCTTCCACGCACCTCCCTTGGGAGCCTGCGCCACAGCCCCACACAAAGGCACGTATCCTGCCTGCTGCAGTGGCTCAGAACGGCTAGGTACAGCAGCGGGGTCGGGAAGGTGCATGCTAGGTTACAAAAAGAAATACAAAGGAAATGCTGCATCCTTGCCAAATCGCTGTTGTTGGCTACACACCCTTGGATACTGGCTACTTGCAGGCAAACATAAAGCCAAGGATATTTGTTTAAAACCCACAGGCGGACACTGCGATTCTATTAAAAAAATACAACTGGCATTAATTCTAAAAACTTCCCACCACTAGAACTGGGATTCAAAACCAGCACTGGGCAGTGAGGCCAAAACACACTCAGAGCAGACGCCTGCAAAAGATTCCAAGGGAAATTAGTTATGTGGGTTTTGTAACAAAAATAAAATAAAATCCAACGTTTATAAAGAAAAAAAAAAAAGGCAGCTTCCCTAGGAGACAGTGCKGCGAACACCCTTTGCAGATAATTCAAGACCTGTCCGGATCTGAGGTTTTCTCGGTTCCGGGCGCCGGTCGGTGTGCGCAGCGAGGTGAAAGGCAAACATGAACCCGAGCAGGCAGCAGCAGCCCCCTCCCATCCTCAGGGCTGGCAGGGAAGGGGCTGCCTTGTCCTGACTCACAAGCCAGCTCCCGGGCTGGGCACCGGCTCTCCTGTGATGGTGGGAAGGAAACTCTCCATCCATCCCCTGCCACACCACCAGCTTCAGAGAGCTGCGAGCAGAGCGGGACGAGCCCCTGGGCTTTCACTGCTCCGCTCCTCCCCTCGCTGCTCTCTCCAGAYAAGGACTCAGTGGGCTAAAGCTGGATGACCAACTGGATTTACAGAAAGCCCCAGCCTCCCTTCTTCTTGTGTGCTAAAGTCAGCCTTATACCATAAACTTATTTTTTTCCTAAGTAATTTTTTTGTAGCTGACTCACACAGAGCTACTGCCAGGAATTTTTATAATTAGTGAATTAGAGCAAGGTTTTGCCTGTGCATGCCTGACAACATCTGCTGATTTAAGCGAGCTGTGTTCAAAACCTTGCAGAGCCCTGGAGGAGCAYGGCTGAGTGCAGCCCTTCCTGCCGACGGCACGGCTGATGGGGGTCTTCTTGCCAGGCTGGTACGAAACATGCTGCTCTTCCTGCAAAGAGCTTTGCAGCTCCCAATCCACATTTTGAGGGGAAGGAGATAAGCTGGAACAAAGTCCAAAGGATACTGGAGAAGGGAGAGGGACGCTAGCTGCCTCTCGACTTTGCAAACCACTTGCTGGAGCATCCCTGTGACAGCATCCGCAGCTATGCGCCTCTCCATCAAGCTGCATAGTTGCAAAGCCATCGTGCGTCACATCTTCCTTAGAGACAGACGATGGTATAGAGTTCCATAAAACCACAGAAAAAAATAACTTCCTCAACCTCTTTCTTCGATGGACACAGGAGCTATTTTGCAAGTGAGGCTCCAACACACAACAGTGGTCCAACCTAAAGATCAAACGAAACCCATGTTCAGATAAGCCAAAAGCAGACATCTGGCGTTAGCAGCCTTGACTACACAAAAGGTCYTTCCCTCCTGGATGATCCAAAAACCTCCCACTTTCTGCTACAGGTCAGAAATGCAAACGAATTACTAGCTTCAGGATCGAGCCGTTCGACCTCCTCCCTGTAAGGTTTGCTACAGAGTGATGCCTGTACCCTCTGCACACAAATCCTTACTCGCCCAGTCCTGTAATTTATACCATATTACATCTGAAGGGCTGCATTAAGAAAATATTACAATTGCCAAGCCCTAAAAAGTTAGGATGTGCTGGAAATTAGTTTCCTCTGTAGCTTTAATCTGGTCCACTTGCGTAGGGTCTTTACAGCATGGCCACATACCACGTGTGCCTACAGTCCTGACGCAGTTAGTACCGAGAATAGAAGATGCTCAACAAGTGAGGAATTATTCAGTTTTGGTTTTCGACTGGCTGTTCATGCGCAGCACTCAGCCCTCTTCACTTCACACTTTTCATGTGCTGCTCCAAGGCAAAAATGAAGGCATCTTGCCACTGCAAACTGGGATACTTCTCAAACGATCGTGAACTTATTTTCATAAAATCCTAGAGAACTACGTTCACAACACCTCCAGTTTATAGCCAAAGAAAAGAGGTACAGAGAAGCTCTGGGCATCCAGATCCAGAATCAGCCTACAGCTCCCTTTTTAAAATATAAATAGCACCGAGTGGCATTTTAAATGCTTGACATACAACTTCCCATGAGATCACCTGCAGCAGGAGCACTCGGCACTTCTGCAAATCAACCCTCAGCCTGGGGACCCAGGAAATCAAGTCCCTTGTTGTGCATGAAAAGCAATTTACCTGGCGCCATACACGAGCCCTGCGGCAGAAGCAGAACAGGAATCCCGTCTCCTTAGCCATCACTTTACCCTTGCTATTTTTCCATGACTTGCCTCACTCCCTTCCCTCCACATCCTGCACCGTGCAGGGCAGAGGTCCTACRCACGCCACCCCATCCTTCACCGGGCCGCCTCGACTGCCCTCCCCGAGCAGCGAGGGCAGGGGTGCGATGGAAAAAAACCATATGTGATCCCGTAACTAGAAACTGCATCGTAACGCATACAGGGGGCTGAATTAAGGTTGCAGAGGAATACTGTAAATTGGATGCACATTTCTTGTTCCATTTTACTGCCTTGGTTTTTTTTCTTTGCCCTCCCTCCGATTTGGCTTTGGCTGCGCTTCAGATTAAGCTCCTAATAAGGGCTGGAGTTGGACGAGATTTTTCAGCCCATCAGATTGCAGCCTTCCAAGCCATTGAAATGAGATTCAAGCTGAACTTGAATTTTCAATAGTTTGGCCTAAAGGCAAGGGTGTTAACAACAGACCTGCCAACACCTTCTCTATGAGAAATGTCTGAAAACATGTCTGCACATCAAATGCTGCTCAGGCTCTGGTAGACAAAAGCCACAAAGCTAACATCTCAAATCCATCGCTAACTTGCTCGGCCGGTTCTCCTGTCAGTAAAGCTCATACATTTCTGAAAATCCAGTGAACCTCTATATTCTCTCTAGGAAAATGGGTTTTCCCCAACAACCCGAAAACCTGTTGTAGTTTCATTATGACAAGGCAAGGCAGAGGATAACGAGAGGGCAGGTAAATCAGGTGGACATATAGGAAGCAGACACACACCAGTTCACCCAACACAGTCTACTTAAATGATACACATCACCAAGATTAAAGGTATCACACCGACATGCATGGCGGAGCAATCAGAAAACAGTCTGTCCTGTCGGCAGCACCTCCTCCGAGCAGCAGAAAGCTATGCTTGCGCTTTTCTTTTGCTTCCTAAACATATTTCTCTCTTTTTCTCCCCGCCCCCCCTCGTTCTAACAAACTATTTTTTTAAATCTACACACTATGATTGTGTGAAACAGCCTGAACCCTAAGATCAAACTGGAACACATCCCCAGTGCCAGRGGAAGCAGACTGCGCCCGAGCAGAGGGCCTGGCTGTGGGAAGCAGGAGGGTGGGTTTCCCCTCCCCTCCAGCCCCCCTTGGTAACTGCATCCTGTGTTACGGAACCGGCAGAGCACAACGGCCGGCGAAGGCAGGACCTGCCGCGGGCTCCAGCCTGGGCAGACCCCAAACCACCCCAATTTTGGAGCTGCCCTTGCCCCAAGACTTTGTTACCTAAAACCTCTGACTTAGCAGTCTTTACTAAAATAAAAATGTCATGCTACGGGTCTCTCAGAAGTCCTTAGGCAACTCCTGCCTAAATGTACAAACCTGAAGCACATCACAAAGACGAACCTTTCACCTTCAGATCGCGGCTTTGGTGGAGGAGGGCTTTAACCAAGACCTCTGCCGGTACCCTGAACAGATTTTGGTTTGGGGTTTTTTTAAATGTTGAAGTGTAGTTTCTTGAGGACACAAATGTTTCAACTTCCCTGCCACCAAAATCTTTTCTAATTCACATTTCTAGCCTGGTAGGTCTGAAGTGCAGCCGCGGCCATCCACCCTTGCGAGCGCTGGAGGCAGCAGGGCAGTGCAGGGAAGGTGCTCCCCGCCCTTTGATGACAAACGATAGAGAAAAGGAATGATGGCTTCTTGAACTGCATCCAAGGGAAAGTAACCCTGCTACAGTGCCTGGCAGGGCATCAACAGCAATGGAAATTTCAGCTTTCAAAGAACAGAAAAAAGACTCGAGAAAGGGGTGGGGAGATCCTGCAGGAGCCGAGGTGCTACTAATCCCATGGATTGTTTTACAAACTCCCGCTTCTCTCCAATGAAATTATATCCTCTGCAGAAAAATCATCTGGCTCCAACCTCTTTTGGTAAGTGGAGCGTAAACAGAATGGAAAAGAGCTCATACCTGAGCAGAAATCGGGCTCGGACGGGCTGCGACAGGCAGGAGAGGGGAGGGACGGCAGCCACATCACTGGGATTTTGCTCTTTTCTTTGGAGGCTGCTGCGGGATTTTTGAACCCCACCAAACACACAAGGCTCTTCCAACACAATGGGCGAGCGCTGGCCGAGCCGGCGCGGTGCCCTCTGCTCGCTGCGAGGGGAAGGAGAGCACGGGGAGGGGAGAAGAGCATGGCGATTCCTGCAAAAAGGCCTGGACTTGATTAAATTTATTTTCTTTAGTAACATTTAGTTAAGCAAGGGGGGGGAAACCCTGCGGCATTCTTCAGCGGCTCTTAGCGGGGAAGCTGGAGTGAGGCTGTTCATTCACCCGATGAGCTGAACAACAGGCTCTGCGCTGCAGCAGGCACTGCTCACATCAATATCCATTTCTCTGTCGGTAGGTGTTTTCACCAGCAGAAGCAAGAAACACTGGAAATGTGTGAGTAAATGGCAGTTCCCAACTTTGAAATCAGAAGGTGTCTGGCAGCTCTGTGTCAGCGTGACGTACCCTCCGTGGGAATTACACACTGGTTCGTATAGCGTCAAGCTCTGAACGAAGCAAATGCTGCTAGTAATGGCAGAGAAAAACAAAACCAAATTGCAAGAAAAGTGACCGCCCAAGCTCACGTGAGGCAGGGTTTTTCCTCTCTACCTCTGCAGCACACTGTCTAATTTGCTCAGCTACAGAATGAGTTTCATTTCTTGTTTACAGGGTTCACGTTCTCAGCATCCCTCTGGCGATGAGCCCGCTGCAGCAACACCCCACGCGTCACTGGTGGGCTCTGTCCGCTCTTCAACTACTGCGAGGCTGATTATACTTATTTAACGAGCGGAGGAAAACAGCAGGCGCAGCTTGCCTTTGCCCCTCACCTGTATGACACTACGCAGCTGTAGGTGGACGCAGGCAGCAGGGGCAAAGCACCATCCTGTGCACGAGCTGCTCGGAGCCAGGCACCGTCTCACCAGCTGCAGAGGTTCAGAGCAAACATCCACACGGATGATGATTCACATACACATACCGATGCCTTTTCAGTGCCGGCAGGTTGGTTTATCCTCAGGGCCAGCAAACGCCGTGCAAGAAGCCCATACAGAACAGCAAAGGCAAGGCATGATCTGTAACTGCGCTAATTGCTGGAGTAATTAAAAACTGAAAGATCAAACTAAATACCAGAAGTCTGAGCATCACCAAAGAACCACTCTCCTTCTCAGGAGCTGCCTCTCAAATGTATGTCCTCACCAAGAACCGCCTGGGCTGAGCCACCTCCACGGGCCTGAACAACCATTTGAGAGGATGACAAAAAAAATGTCAGGAATTTTTCTTTTCAACAGATTTGATCTTGTTTTCTCTTCAGTGTGGCAGGATGAAAAGACATTTCTATTGAGCAACTGAGTTTTCCCCACCACAGACACGAGCTGGCACGTTCTAAGCGTTTGGTATTTCAATCCCAATTAAGTAAAATAATAACTGCTGCACCTAAGGGTTTCTCAGCTGCCTAAGAGGAAACACTTTACACACACACAGATTTTCCTAGCTTTACCAACGCATACTTAAGCTGTGGATTGAGGGATGAATCACAACTTCAAATTCTTCACTACTAAGCCTGGCAATCAACACTGCCACTTTCTGGCAAGGAAACCCTAAAAATCCCTGATCTTCACCCGTGACGTCATCTGCAAACAGCGACATGATTTCTGTCCTGTGGGGCACTCCTGTCCTGCGACTCCTTTGCTGCCGAGGGTTCATCCCTGTGCCCAACAGGTCTCCGCCACAGAAGCAGCTGGGTAACAGGATTTGTTCTGGATAATCCTCCCTCTGGCTCCCGAGAGCCGAGGGGAGGAAGCCGCCGGAGATGCACTCAGCCACAGATGGCAGGTAACCAGCTTTTACACGATTTATTCTCCCCCAGCCACATGCCACATGCAAATCGCATCTCCAGTGCCAAGCCCCGAGAAGAAAAGGCAGCATCACGAAGTCAGAAAGGAGGTGCATGAACTCGGTGCACTGACATCAGGGCGACGGGCATCCCTGTAACCTGTCCCCAGGCTTTCAGCATGTTTTAACGCTGGTTTAACCTGCTGACCCAAACCGGTCAGTCGTTTTGGGACAGCGACCAAATCCAAGTGACAAACTTTTGCCTGTTTGCTTTGGTCCTCTCTCCTCTGAGCAGCCTAACACATACCAGCTGCACAAGCTTGGCCGAAATAAATGCATTTGCATAAAGGAGGTGAGTTTTCCAAATCTCGGCGTGAAGGCCAGCAGCACACCTTCATGGTCACGTTGGATGGACCTCCAGTGCTGCAGAGGAAAGATGGGCAACGGTGGCAGCCACGGGGAGGTCAAGCACGGCCAGGGCTCCTGCCAAGCCACCGGGCAGAAGCAGTCACAAGGACAAAACTAAGGACCAGCCACTGGCAGGGAAGAGCTCTGCAAGCTCGTGGCCACGCATAGTGCATTACCTCACATAGGGCACAGCCGTGGACGTCTCTGCTTGCCTTCCCCTTCCACATCCCAAACCTCTGTGCCTACAAAGCAGGAGGCATCTCCGCCAGCCTGGCTTGTCGCTGCTCGCGAGGCACCCACCCTCTCCCCACGGCGTGAGGGGGACGTGTCCTTAGATAACCGACTGTAGGGAAAGGAGCGCCTCTTTCCTATGGGGTTGTCTGAACAGGACCCAGCACAACAGACCCCGAGCCATCGGCGGGGCCGTAAGCTCTGCCTGGGGTTATTATTTTAATAATTAGAGGGATGGCCACAGACAGAGGTGGTATTTGGTGGCCTCTTAACCTAGAGAGTTACTGGGTTTTATGCAGACGACTCCACTTTTTCAGCTGTGAAGACTGCAGCAAATCCTCGTGGAGACGAACATCAAACACAGGACGCTGGACGCGACCCAACACAGGGCTGCCGCTCAGCGAGCCAAAAAGCAACATAAAACATGCACGGCTCACAGAGCGTTTCATTTTTAAAATGGAGTAAAATTTGGAGCCTTCCTGTGATTCAAAACCAGGCTGTCTGGAGCAAAGTGACTTTCCAGGCGAGGCACCACTCCCCGCTCCAGCCTGGTCCTCGTGCCTCTCTCCATCCATCCATCCCTCCCTCCCCATCCCTCTGCCTGCTCCTCCCACGCTCACCATCCCCCTGCGAGACGGCTCTTCCCAACCTAGGAGGCTCTCCCCAACCTACCACGTCACCATCTTTCCACCTCAAGAGCCACTGGCCCCACGCAGCCAGCAGGGACGTGCCCGCAGGGAAAGGCAGGGACAGCCACCTACCCTCCTGCTTCACAACGTGGCAATTAACTGGCTTGAAAACTGCCTCTCTAGGCAAAAACCCGTCCTGGGAGCAACCAGGGCAGCAGACATCTACTTTGTGCACCACCTAAGTGATAAACACCTTCTGCCAAGTGGGGCCAGTGGGGCCCTGGATGCTCCTGTCGCACACAATAATTAAACCGTCAGTCGGCAGACACAGCGAATTAATGCAGACAGAGGTGGATAAGGGAATGAAATTGTTCCACTTGAATCCCCCACAGCTAAACAAAACCTAAAATGAGACAGATGTAATGAGGAAAAAAGTGAAAGACTTACAAAGATTCAAGAAATCTCATTTAACAGTCAGCTTTCCTGGCATTTGCCAGGAAAGCAGAAAACCAAAGACAGAGAGTGCCCAAGCACGCAGCGAGCCAGGATCAGGCTCGCCCCAGGACAGAAAGGCACGGAGGGCATCGCTGTGCTGGCGGGCAGAAGCATGTACAGGGCACTCCCTTCTTGACCATCAAGAAAGCATCATAATAGAGATGGCCTGTGGGTCTTCGAAGACAAGGGGGAGGCAAAATTGCTGGTACAGCAGCCCATAGCTTTTTCCATTCCTTTAAAAAAAGAAAGGAGTCAAAGCTGTGCCATACGTTATCACTTAAGTAGCCCCTGCCCCCAGTTTCCCACCACCTGCACTACTATCCAAAACTCCCCTACTCATTTAATTTATTGCTGTGTGTCTCCGCCAAAACCAAAGACCTAAATATCAGTAATCTTGGTGGGAGGCATCCAGCTGCTACGACCCATTGTAGGAATAAAATGTATTTGTGCAAACTTACATTGAGAAAGCCAGGCAGCAAATCTTCCTAGGAAAAACTTCCCATGCTTTCAGATTAGCAGATCAAGCTGCAGGCGTTAAGACCTTTCCCCTTCTGTATCTGTGAAATCCAGTGCTTAGGACACAAAAATGGGTCTTTTCTAACCCTGGAACGAACCGATTTTGGAAGCACACGGCACAACGGCAGCGGGGGGCAATGGCTGTGGCTGACGGGCAGGGAAGCAGAGCACGACGCGGGGCTCAAGCRCACGTGCTGCATGGGGCTGGTGAGACAGGGCTGCTCCCGGGGGATGGGGGTGCTGGGACYGGGAAATCACGGCCGTGTCGGCTGCAGAGCCCCTCTCTGATCACTCATCCAGTTCCCAGACCCCTCTCGCCTCAGTTTCCCCACCCAGTGACAAAGACAGCACAACTTCCCTAATGCATGCAGTCATTTGCAAAGCTCCCGAGCACCGCGATTACAGGGAAGAGCTCATTATAAGCAGCCTGTAATGTAACAGCTATGCGATCTCTGTCCTATAGCCACAAACTTGAATTAAAAAGGAGCACCCTAAAAAATAAGCTTGTAGAGTCATCAACTTCTCAGAAGGAAATAAGCATAGCTCCCTGCCCTCTTAAAACACCAGATATCAGTTGATAAAAGAAGTGCATTCCTGCAAGCTAAACACCCAGGCAGTACTTGCAAGGCAGGATTTGTAGCCTGGTGCCCTTCCATTTGCTCTGAGAGTGACAGAACAGCAGTCAGAARAACTTGGGAGAACATTTCCAATGCCCTGGTGACCGGTCTGATGATGAAATCCCATCAGACCCAAGAATGTGCACAAGGACCATAGCACCGCTGTCGCCCAGGGCTGCATTTGGAGGGGTGAATGGAGGGGCTGGGGGTCCCTCGGTGGGGCTGGGGGCACCACGAGCCCCAGCGGCTCTTAGACTCGCTTCTCAGGGGCTGAAACAGGTACACAAAGGAGGCTTCATCTGCTTCACAGCTCCGACAGCAAACCTGGAAATTGTCTTCTCCTTCCCACGCCATCGCACAGCTTGGTTCATTTGAAACCTGTTTTACCCTTGTTGTCTTCCTCCCGGCTCAGTTTAAGTTGTCTTATTCCTGCACACAACAGCAGCAGCCAAGCAAAGAGAGGACAAATTGGGACCCATGGCGCGTCCCTGACCCCCAGCAAGGGCCAGGCAAGTGSACACTGAACTGCAAACCAAACAGCGCAGCCCACAACCGAGACTCTCCGTGCACACCTCCAGGCCAGTGAGCAACCTTTTAACGAGCAGAGAGCAGGAGAGGATGGAGCTGAAATCCCTGGCAACACTAGTAAAATCACTGTGTTTCTCCTTTTTTTGGGAGAGGCAGAATAATCCTTTTGAGCTATCAAAGATGAGAACCGACATCTGTTCAGATTCAACTGCTTGGGTCTCACTGTTTTAGCTCCAACTCTTTCCCAACAGGTGGGAGAGGTCTCTAGCTTTTATTCAAAGGCATTGCCCTTATACAGGGCCTTTCAGCAGAGGATCGCAGAGCAYCTTACAGACATTTAATTCAAACTTTAATTAAATCCCGCCCCGGTGAGGGAGGGATTATAAACAGGCCCCCGGCTCAAACAGCATGTCATGGTTTAACCCTAGCAGCTCACCAGCACAAGCATCTCTCTCCCATACGACCGAGGCAATCGGCTCAGTTGCAAGAGCGCAGCAGTCCCAGCCTCACCAAGCTACTAAATACGCCCCAAACAGCAYGAAGCCTTTGAAGAACCATCAGAGGAGAGGGGAGAGACCGGGAGCGCACTGCAACGGGAAGGATGGGCAGGCAGGGGCTCCTCTCTGCCGACCGAGCCACAGCAAGGAGACGGGTTCAGCTTGTGCCGGAGACACAAACCCGTGGTTTGTTACCCCTCTGCGATTTAAATACTATACATTTCCAAAGCACGGCATTACTGGGGACCAATTCATCCACCTAACAGCCCTGGGAAGTCGATAAAATGGAAAAACACTTTTTTTTTTTTCCCCTGCCTACCTATGGGGTGAGACTTTTGCTGGTTGAATTAAATCTATTAAAACAAAAGTAAGTTCAGACATCCGCCTTTGCACAGTGTCAGCTGCGAGAAATGAGCTAACATCCAGATGCAGTGGCATGTCAGGATTAGCCCAGGCTAGGGCAGGAATGCTTCCATGTATGGAAAAATATTGGAGCAGTGAAACCATAAGCTTGGAGCAGAGCAAAGTGAGAGGCCCTGTCAATGAAGTTGCGGGCTCAGGTTTAGAGGATTTAGCAGCTCAGATCCGCCATAAGATCCTCAGCATGTATTACAATAAATTTCACACTTTTTCCAAAAGGGACTCCCACAGCAATGCTGCGAGTTGCGAAGGGGAGATCCTACACCCGTCTGTTTGCTCTGGAAGCGGGGCTGGGACCGCTGGGTACCATTAACGCTCGGCGCGCTGGGCACGGGCTGGGGCGTTGATGGAGAGGTTCTGGCGAGTACAGGGCTGCTGCTCGCACTCGCCTGCCCGCCCGTCCCTCGGCGGCTGCCTTCTGCACAGCAGGATTTATAAAAGCCAACTCAGAGCTGGCACGCGGGACGAAGCGGTGGCAGTTCAAAAGAAAACACTGAGCTGAATCAGCGCGGCTGGGGAGTTGGCTTCTGCCAACACCACGGCAAGGGCAGCGGCTGCCGAGGCACGGGGTGAGAGCCGGCGCAGTGTTCTCTTCAACCAGCCCGGCACGAATCAAGAGGGCTCATTTGTCAGCATCCTGAGTTAACACTAATGAAGTAATGGCTATGACTTCATCTCTCCAGCGGGAATCTCTTGGGAACGAGGGAGAACTAGAATTTCTCTCTCCGGCTCACTCATGCAGTTGGCAATTCATTTCAGTTGCCTTCTACTCTCTTCTGCAAACATTACCTAATTCTCACCCAGATTCTTAAATCCTTGCACTGAAACATAAAACAACGCTCCCTTCTCAGCTGTCAAAGCCCAGCCTCGCAGAGATCCCTCCCGGTGGGATCTGACCCCCTGCGCCGGCTGCCCCCCCTCCCCGGGGGCCAGCCACACCGAGCCCCCACTCACATCGGAGGATGCCACCAGCTATTTTTCACACCTCAAACATGAAATAAAAATCTGGTAAYTCTTGGCAAATTCATTTTAAATAGGAACCTTYGCACCTTTTCTCCRTTAAAATATTTTAAAATCAGGTTTGATTTAGCCACAGTTGCAAAGACAGACAAAATGTTGCCGGAGGACCCTGGAATTTCTCTCCTTGGCTGGGCAGGACAGCTTCAACGGCTGCAGATCTTCACGGGTGCAAAATACACACAGCAACCTCTCACGCCAACCTGTTGCCACAGGGCTTTGTCTGCCCGAAGAGGCTGTCGAGCCTTGCCACCGGCAGCACCGGGTAGCCCCCCTGCCTTCCTCATTACCAGGCCTTCGGCTTCCAGGTTTGCTCTGCCCTGACTTTGCTCCCCTGCAACCCCGCTGAAGACGGTCTCGCCCCCGCGCACCATTCCTGGTCTCGGCAGCTGCGACGGCACCTATCATTTAAAGCGCATCCTTCGCGGAGCGGATTCTCCCCAACATTTAGGCTCTGTGCCCAGCGCTCACCTCCCGGCTCGGGCAGGGAGCCAGCACCCCCGCGCTCCCCCGTGCCTCGTCGGGGCCTCCCATCGCTTTGTTTTGAGGCCAGAGGGGCTTGCTGGGCTCCAAGCGGGGGGCTGATCAGATTGCAAAAGCTCAGCTAATGCCCTGACGCAACTGAAGCAGTCAGTCACTCGCACTAAATAAAGACCGCAAATTCTTTACATATTAATTGTTGGTTGCAATTGTTCACGGTGTTGAAAGACAGACGTGAGAGTATGCAGAAACCATTCCTGCATCTTTTTAGTTCCACCCTTCCATTAATTGCGTGTTTTTCAAGCCAAATCAATAAGACACTACATTTTCTTTGGAAAACTGAGATGATGAAAATGCGATCAGCTATCATACAAGACGCTCATGTTGTAATCCGAAATACTTGAATTATTCACTTTCCCACGAGAGAATTTAATATGTCTGTTTGCTTACTTGTCAACTCATCCCGCTCCCAGTTTCTCCACCGGCCATGTCTTTACCTTACAGCCTACAGATTTAACTCTAATTGTGTTTTTCGCCTACAGAGCATCAGCAGAGGAGCAGCAGTCCCAGCCAGCACAGAGGAAGCTGCCCTGCAGAGGCACGTCAAGGCAGCGCCGGGGGAAAGCCCCCCCCCCAGCTGGGGCTCCTACCCCAGGAACAGAGGGGAATTAATGTGCAAAGCCTAAGTGGTAATGAATCCAAGCACCCTCCCCACGCTGGCATTACTCCCCCCCCTTTCCTAATCGTTATTATCTGGAGATGGCATGAGCACAAAGTGATCTGCCTGCCTAGAAAAATGTTTCAAATCTATCGTGCATTACGCTGTGATGTGCCATGGAACCGGTTTAGAGAAGACACACTGCTATAAAGTCGTGATAATTCAGTATTCAACTCAGCCTGAAAGCTCAAGAGTCAGCTTGTTATTTGCTGAAAGCAGGGGGCCTGAAATTATCCGTGAATAGTTCAAAGCTGCAGTTAATTCAACATCTCTACTTTCAAAAGCATAAAAATCACAGATTCCTGGAGTGTGTAAGCTTTTTAAAAATGACAAACTACTAACTGTCAAATCAAAGCAGCAAACAGAAATCCACATGGCTGATAAGACAAATAGTTGCATTTTAAAGAGTAATTAAACATCACTTTGGAATATTTTGCTTGGAACTTGTTTCCCTGATAAAAAGTGGGAGGGGAAGGAGAAAGAGGAGGAGGCGGCAGCAATCCGCACACATCAACYAGCTTCTCACCAAGCAAATGCTCAGGCAAGCGCTGCTCAAACTTGTTTTCTTGAATTTAGAGTTCAGCCCGCTGCATCACAGCCTCCCGTACCCTCTCACTTTCCCTATATCCCTACATTTCACATCAAAACTCTAGCAATGAGGAGCAGAAAATCGCTACGTTGATTCTGCCTTGGGGAGGAGGGTGCATGGGGCTGGGGCAAGAACCCCCCTGGTCTGATCACTAAGAAGTGCAATATCTTCTGACTTGACTTAGATTAAAACCATACCCCAACATCCACGCTGGGAGCGTTGCTGAAAAAAACAGGAATGCAAAACAGAGAGCTCTACCCAGATGCAATTCAGAAGTGAAATCCTACCCCAGCCGCATGAGCTAACCCTACCATACGCCGCTTTGAAACATTAAAAGTATGTCCATGAGAAAGGATCAAAAAACTCCAACTTCAAACCCCCCTGGACTCTCTCAAAACCCRTACCTGCTAACAATGAACTCACAATGAATTTCACGCAAACCTTCCCAGTACTAAGAAATACCTATAGAAAGTACCTACAGGCAATGGTACAAAAGGGTCGTTTCCAGTACTAAACAAGGAGGCAGCTTACTGCATTTCAAACTAAAATGTGATCAAACTGCTTGAAGAAGCCACCATCCAAAGGCGATGCAAACCCGATGTCAGTTTTTGGGACAGGACTTGCAGAGCCCAGTCCAAGAGCCAACCATGTATGAGCAGCAAAAGCTCCCACTGCTTCTCCCCACCGTGGAGCCGGGAGGATTTGATGATGGAAAGATGTCCAAGGACTTTCAGAGCTGGCCTGCAAACRTGGGCAATTACTGACTGAAGGATGCAATAAACAACACGGCAGATGACGCATCAGCAAGACATTTAAAACACTAATTCTTTCCTGGGGAAAGCACTCAGGCAGGCCACAGTTTGGATATAAGGGGAAATTCAACCTCCAAGGACGTCAGTGATGTTTTTGCAACTATTGCAGGACAATACACAGCCCTCAGACTTGCCGTCTACTAATAACAGGGAATGCTTCCTGGGATTTCACTGAAGGATTAGGGTCTTGGCATGAGATGACGACTGCTAATTGTATGGAGGGTCACTGCAAAGCTGTATAAAACATACTCAGAAATAATTTGGAAAAGCAGCAGCAACAACAACAACAAGAGTAACAGAATGTTTTGGCTTCGACATCATCCGCACAATGTGGAAATGCTGAATAGCTTACTCCTCAGTCATAACTGAATTCACTGTTGCACTTCTCCAAAAACGCACAGAAAAACGCTCCATTATTTTGTACCTTTTTTTGTAAAGCTGTTACATGTTCAGCTCCTAAAAGAATGCATTTTTGGAGAAGAACTGTGCACCGATTAAAAAGTAAAGTTGCTTTGCTTAGGTCTGCAACCTGAGAGTAACAAATGAAATTGTCAACCATGCATTTTTAAATGAACGTTTTCATTTCAACATCTGGATTAAGATGCCACAATGAAAAACAGCACACAGGCTTCTCTCTGCTCCTTTCATAGATCTCCCATTCTTATGTCTCAGAACTAGCGAGTTTCAAAGCAAACAAAAAAATCAGTCGGTGCTGCTAATGCCTTGCTTCTTACTCAATAGCCTTATGTCATGAAAAGACCATATTTTTCGAATCTACATCTCCGTGAGCCAAAGATTTCATATACATTCCCACCCCAAGAATACAGCTGAAACTGATTACCTAGATATTTTTACATTATGAAACTCAAAAGTTGCTTCAAGTGATCTACAAAATTCTCTGTTAGACAAATCCCACATCTGTGCTGACCACTTGCCTCCCAGATCTCAGCAGATGGCGATTTCAAAAAGAGAAGTTATGAGTCCCGGAAAATCAGGGTATATCTTAAACTGTAATCAAGGGTTTGAGGTTTTTTCTTCATCCCCCAAAATTGTGTACAGTCTAATTTAACGACATTTCTACCTCCTCTCCACCATTTCTTGCACAAACTCTACCTACAAAACTAGTACGCAGCATCTTACTAGGAGAGGCTCCTACAGTAGACAATCTTTTTAAGCACAGGGAAAGAAAAAGCCCTTTTCTTGGCAAGGTGGGTGCGGGAAAGAAAACATAACTTAAAAAAAAAAAAAGAATGAGTGGGTATTTGTTGTAAAAGACTTCATAGAGAKATTTGCGAACAAGCAAGAGGTTTGTCACATTTTACCCATTGATCTTAAGAYCACTGTTTTATTTGCAGTGCTGAGGAAGACAAACGCCCAGCACAGAAGTGGCGTTCTTCTGTCCATGTCCATCTTGGATCACCTACCATAGTAGTCAAGTCACTARAACAACAAAATCCAGAACTACCGACTTGCTCCTTTCCCCCCAGAACAGACGTTTTCTTCACACGCGGAGGAAGATCACGTGCCTCTGCCACACAACTCAGCGAGACACATTTCATGTGAACATGGGCGAAAATACATAAAGCAGGGTATACAAATCCAACTTTAAGATACAAGAAAACCACTTTGTCYCAAACAAAGTGTATTTATCAGCGTGAGCAAAGAGAGATCCTCAAACTGTTTTCAGATACTTGACTGAATAATCACAGAAACATAACCAACACGTTTTGCATTTATTTAAAACCAGAGCAGAAGTATTTCAGCTCCAGTGGAAATGGGTTTGTCTTCCCAAGAAGAATCTGGGCAACACTCAAGCAGATGCATAAACACAGCAGAAAGCAAACACAAAACAAGAGGCAAAGCACAGACTCTACGCCACTGCAGCGCTGCGTGGATGCACCAAGTAAGCGTAATTAGAAAAGCCAAGATTAAAAAGAATGAGGAAGACGACTGGGCCAAGTAAGTAACAAGTAAAAACAAAAGCAAAGGCAAGTAAACAACAGCAGAAGATAAACCRCTTCTCTCCCAGTGCAGACCCGCTTGCAGCCTTTTCTCCTCCAGCACCCTCACCCTCCTTTCTCCCACTCCTATGTGGACCCATGTGAGAGGACCTACTCAACGCAGAATGTGGCCAATTTACTTTTTTTTTTTAGCAGAAATGACCAAGATGTCCCACAGCAACACAGTGCAGCAGGACAGCAYGCTCCTGCCCTCCTCCAGAAGCCTGCATGCTGTAAGCCCTCAACGAGCACCCGAATTCACCCCGAGTGTAAGTGGACTCTGCAGCAGAGACGGTCTGGAGTTCACCAGGAGAAGTCTGGGATCCTCCCGACAGCAGGGAGGGTGCTGCCCTGTCGCGGGCGCCGGCGGACATCAGAGCACGTAGACAGATGGGGGCTGTTTACATTACCGAGGTTCTCAGTAGCAATCAGGAATTAAAGCTGTTATTAAATCAACCCTCCAGAACTTGAGCAGCTGTTCGTGCAAACAGATAACAACAGGGTGATGTTAAACCAAAACCCCAAACGAAACAAAGACACGGAGCAACATCTCTTCCCCACATTCTGCTCAGCAACGCCAGGCATTATCGGAAGACAAATCAATTATCAACAGCTGCATATAGCTACTCGAATCCAGGGCTGAACAGCTTAATTGAGGGATGTGTATCACAAGTTAAAGGCCTCCAATCTCATTTGGCACGTTACGGTTTCGTTCTTGAAAAAAACCACCCAATAATATGGCTGGCTGTGGCTCAGACAGAGGCATAATGCCATCCTCCTCATTAATCAAAGRCTTTCCCCACGTCCAGATGTTTGCTGACTTGTACTGCTTTCTTTTATTACTGGTTTGGAGACAGAAATTGCTATACGCTAAAGTTACCCAAATTCAGCTGGTTGTTGCAAGACGCACAGGCTGTTATGCCCTTGGTAACTGCACCCCAGCATTATTGAGTTACTGAGGCATTCAACGAAGAGTGGCTGTTTTCTTTGACAACCCATACTACTTTCACCAAAAACCATGAGAGTAAGACGGTATTTTACTTTTAGGACTGTGGGAATTTTTCTGTAAGCCCAGAAAGGAGCCTGTTTTTTTCAGACCTATCAACATTCAATGCCCAGGGTTTGGAAGAGGGAGAAATGTAAAGAAATGCAGAGTRCACCAGAGAAAGACAAAGCACACACTGATAAATGCTTCAGCAGGAAACCAGGACTGTTAATAGCCGTATTATTCAATAATTCTGAGCAACAAAAATGATGCTACAGCCAATATGGGATAGGCAGTCATCTCTCCCCAAAGCTTTCACGACCTCAGTAGATAAGTTAACCAACTCACAACAGGAAGCGTTGGCTGGAGGAGACCTCTGGAGGTCTTCGAGCCCTGCRTCACCAACACAGGACCCCGCCGGCCACAGCTTCTCCCAGCCAGGCCCTGCAACCTCCAAGGACGGAGGCTCCGCAGCCTCTCCAGGGGCTGAGGCTGAGAGCTCGGGGATAGAGTGCAGCTCCTGGCCCGATGTTCCCACCTCGCTCTTTATCCCTATTCTGTATCTATAAGATTCCTTTCTTCCCATAAATCTATATAATTGTCTCGGGCTTGTCTCGCGTCGGGTCTAGGAACAGCCTTTAGTGCAAAAGAACCATAACTCAAAAGGACTGCCTACATTTTTCTAATGCTTTTGTTTTTAAACAAATTAAGCCTGCGAGGTACTGAACATATGCTAGACATCCCCAGGTCTTGCTGGCATGTTTTTGAAAAATAGAAAGTTTGTGCTTTTCTGGAGAGTGACTGTTTAAAAACCTGACTATTTAAAAATCAGCCTATTATACAAGGAAACTTCTAACTGCCTGAACTACAGGTTATAAATCTCCTGTTTAGAAATCTGATATCCTGACATAATTGCCCTTATAACTTACAAATAGGTTCTCTGTTATCCATAGATTAAGCTTCCTCCAAAGCCACATCACATCTGCTTAGTTTTGAAAATATACAGCATGAGCTTCAATTACTTTACACTCCACACAAAAATAATCCTGAATTTAACTCAGGGCTTCTTGGAATAAGAGTTTAAGACCCCATAATCTTTTTATTTCATGTTTTCTTGCAATCTAATAGATGGAAGTATTGGCCGGCATGTAAAATTAATGCCACCTTCCACTTCTATGATTTCCCAACAATTTAACTATGTTGCAGTGGAATTTTTAAAGCAAATATGGCAAGCAAAAGTCCCACCACCTAAACAATCTGAAATGTTCTGTAGGGAAATGGCCAGCTACTAATTGGAACCACAATCTTTCCACGTCCCTGCAGGAAGAGGGTTTGGTTTTAAAGAAACCGGAATGAAACTGTAATTTCTGTGAAGGATTAAGCTTGTATTACAACTCCCCTTGATAATGAAACTGGTTTCAGACCCTGACCAGCTCCCAGTTAGAAGTGCCTGGACTTCAAAGGGGCAAACTGGGGGCTTTCAGCAGCATCATCCGGGTGCATGGCGTTAAACACGTGAGAGCTTTTGACTGGGGGCTTAGCGACAAAAAACTGCAGTAAACCAGGAAAAAAGCCGAATCTGGGTTTCAAACCAGCTACGCCTCTTCTCAGCAGAGGGGACATCACACGGCGCAGCCAGACGAAAGACAACTTTTCCGTAAGTGACTCCTTTGCCTAACGAACAGCACGACAGTGCCGGCAGAGGAGGGTTCGGGGACCCGTTTGTGAAGAAGCGGTCCCTCTCACTGCGGTACAGCCTCGCAGAGATTGAATGCGRGGGATGCCTGAGGGGGCTCAGCCGCCCCCCGGCCCGGCAGGTACCGGCGTTACCCCAATCCCCGTGGAAGGGGAGAACGCRACTCGCTGAGCGCCGAGCCAACGCCTGCCCGCTGCTTTCACACCGGCAGCCGCAATCACTCGCCAGAAAGACGTTTAGAAATGGCACTGTGGGGCACCACCTTTTTAATTCTTACTCAATAGCTTCCAGAGATTAGATTTGTAAAGAGGTGTTGGTTTTCTTTTTTTAAACTACCAACGTTGCGAGCTTGTTGGGATCTGGAAACCCAGCCTTTGCCTTCCTGTCCCTCACAGCCTTCCCTGTCTGGGTCTTACAGAGTGCTTTTTGTCTGTTATCTGTCTTTCAGATTAAACTCTTCAGATGAGGGGCTGTAACTTGCAGAGTATCGAACACACCAGCTGCTAGAGACGAATAGCGAACACCATCCCACAAACTYGCCCGGCAGCTTTGCCAGCAGCTCCCAGCCGAGCCGCGCTCCAACTCGCTCCCCAACCACCAAATGTCCTCCCACGGCTGGTGGAGGCCGTGGCCCCTTTCTGTGCCCAAACCCCCGCGGGAGCCCACGGGGACCCTGCCCGCGGCCCGCGCCGAGGCCTGCTCTCCTCAGGCCGAGCGGCGGCCGCCCGAGCGGAGCCGCGCTCCCGGGTTTCGGCTCGGAGGAGCGACTTCTCACACACCCCGCCTGCCCGCCCCGCTCCCCTGAGGGACCCGTCGAGGGACCCGTCGAGGCCCCGCTGAAACCGCGACCCCCAGGCCGGGGTTCCCCCCCTCGCCCCCCACCGTGAGCCTGCGGGGTTTCCCCGCCCGCTGCAGCACGCAGACCCCGGGAACCGGAGGAGCCGGGCGAGGTGGGGTCTCCCCGCGGGACGGCAGCC
>JASVER010000089.1:1137882-1172207 GCA_030449065.1 Oceanodroma leucorhoa | reverse complement strand
CACACGGCTCCCACCGCCCCGCTGCCTCCCCACGCGCGGGGTGGGTCAGCCCAGCCCTCAGCGCCCGGGTGGGTGCCGGGCTCGGCAGCGCCCAGGCCGTGGATAAAGCCCCGGGGAGCCTCCCCCAGGCCTCAGCCCCCGGCTGCCCCGGGGAGAGGAGAGGGAGGGATGGCCGGTGCCCGCCGCACAAGGAGAGGGCTCCAGCCTGGGCAGGCGCTGGCCTCCCGCTGGACACCGCTGAGCATCGCCCTTGTCCCGAGTCACCCATCCCGCAAACCCTGCCTGGCCCCCGCTCCCAGGGCAAACACCCCCACCCCGCTGGGACACCCGCCCTTCACATCACCGCCCGGGGCTGCGTGACTTCCAGCTGCCCCGTGTGTCCGGGAGGGTAGAGCAAGCTTCCACAAAGCCTGCAGAACCAGAGGGCTTCCCTTCTTTGTTTTCAAAATCTACTGTAAATACGTGTTTACCCTTATCAATGGCGGTGGAAAAACCTGAAAGCCAATCCAGGAGTGTAAACCCAAGTCAATTTGGCTGCATCGAATTACACCGTCTGGCTGGCTGGAATACAGAAAGGAAATAAAGCATAAACAGTGACATGCAAACCAGGCTTTAAAATGTATTTGCTCTTTCTAATCAAAGTCTGTAATCTGCAAGCCCACAGAATTCACTGCAGCACGGATCCTCAGCCGCTTCGGACTGACGTCCGTGTGTCCATGCACCTGGTCCTGACCCGCCTGCCTTCGCCGGCAAACACCTCTGCATGCGAACACGTGCCCTCCGCTCTCACACGCCAGTAAAGCAAAATAAACGTGTAAGCGTGTGCGAGGCTGAGTCCAGAGGACGGGTTTGGGGGGCTGAAGTTTGAGGCTTTTGGTTTGGAGCACCGGCACRTGTTCTCTACGGACACACAGCTGCCCGGGCACTGCAAAAACACATGGGGAGCAAAGTGTATGCACAGGTTGGGCATCTTCTCCATTTTGCTTTTTGAAAGAGCCCCAAAACAGCACTCTTAAATCTTGCTAGCTACTGTAAAAGTCACCTTTATTTTTACAACACTTCCTTATTTGGCTTCTTATTGTTGCTGCTTTCAATGGTATTTAAAATCGCTGTACAGAATCCAGAGCCATTAGGGAATGCTTTATAAATACAATTAATTATCATTATTATTATTATTACAGCTTTACAATCTCTCTTTTCTTTTGCCAAGACCTGCTCCCCAGAGGTGGTTCAAAGCAAGAGGAGTTTTGTCTTGTTTTTATTTGTCCTGCCTTATCTGCCTTAATTAAGTATTTGGGCTCTTCAGGGCAGGGAAGCTGTTTTTTAAGTCTGCAGCCCTGAACTTGACCAACCCATGTGGCAATATAAATATTCTGTTGTAAAAATATTTATGACTGCAGTTAATTTGTCTGGCCCCATTTTTAGTGAACAAAGCAGAAGTAAGATGCTCTGAAATACAGAATGAGTAAAAAGCATTTCTCTTTCTTCAAGAACAATGAAATAAAATGAGGAAACAGCCGTTCTTACCCAACAACATCACAACGTGAGGTGTGACTAAACTGAGGTTAAACCATGCCAACACTTGCCGGGCTCCCATCGTGGGTGGATGTCCGCCCATGTGCAGGCTCCGCAGCAGAATCATAGATGCAGGATGCCCATCTGAGAACCAACTTGAAACACTGGAATTAAGGAGGCAGGACGACATCACGAGGCTTTTAATAAGCAGTTTCTTGTCTGTTTCTCATACAGAGAGAGTGCCGTCTGCATTTCCCTAACTCCTATTCATTTTCTCTAAGTACTGTTTTTTACAYTGCATCCCCTTTGACTAGTATATATTGTATTTCTCACTCGAGTATCTAGCAAATATTTTGCCAAAGTATTTGGCAAATATTTGCCAAATGTTTGCATTTGCCTGGGTTTGTTTCCCCCACAACCAGGGTCTCGTCGGCAAGAAAAAAAAATACGGAGGAAACGCGGCAGGGTGAAAGCTCTGAGCCCCAGGGTGCTGCCAGGCGAGGAGAAGCACGGCCGGCCGGGGGGCCCGCTCCCACCCCGGCCCCCCCCCCCCGGGGCCAGCCCCGCGGGGCGCGGTGCGGGGCCGGGGACCCGCGGGGCTGCAGCGCCACCGCCCGGCGCGGCCCCGCACGGCCAGGCCGGAGCGCCCAGGGGAGGGGGGGGGGAGCGGGGCTGCAGGAGGGAGCAGCGGCACCCCTAATCCTCACCTGGCTCCCTGCAGCAGAGCCGGGCCGGCGGGAGAGCCCCCAGCCCTCGCCCAAGGGGTTGGGAGCAGAAATGGTGAATTGTTGAGTTCACGCTCGCTGTTTCTATTGGGGAAGTTCTTCAGGCTTCGCTGCTTCTGCACAGACCCCATGAAACCGAGCTGYGGGGATATACACTCGTCAGACTGAGCAAATTAAACCCATGGCCGCAAAAAGAAGAAAAGAAAGGTATGCTCAGGGTGGTTTTTAAACAGCGGGAGCTGAGTTACCCTAAAGCCACAGCGTAAAAGAAGCCGTCAAAGAAAAATCCTATTTACCAACAGCAGAAAAAAAGAAGTCTGGTTAATCCCAGTCCTTGGAAAAGCAGCTTTCCAGGACACAGAAGGAGACYCGGGTTAGTTCCCAGCACAGGCAGCGCTGCAAGGGCACGGGCAGGCAGCAGCACACAGCGGCGGATGCACAGCAATGCAGAGGCACGGAGGCCGTGCGAGGCTGTGGGTGCCAGTGAGCCGCTAGATTTCTCATTGCTTTTTTTTTAAAACAAGCAACTGCCTTTTGGACAAATTCCATCCACTGTAAACATTGGTTTCGAGCTTTTCTATAACCCTTCTTACAGAGGCATGTCTGCACTAGCACGCTGGGACAAATAATGATGTGAACAGTCCTGTTTATGTGACTGTCTATGCCAAAAAATAGCGGTTATGGGCAATAAGAACACCCAGGATGATTAGAGACTGCTGAGAGCTGCCCACTCCCRAGCCAGGGCAAGTCGGCAGCTCTCCTTCACAGGCAAGAGTTTAACCTTTCTGGCAGCCTTGTAACTGCAAGTTCTGTACCCGCTTCAGTGCAGCAGCTGCATCACCAGCCAGCAGCATTTAAAACATTATTAGACATTATGTTTTTTGACATTACTGCACATTAATTATACCTTGGATACCCAGGCAGCGGTGGAACACCGATTCTCCTGGGTCCGAGGAAGCCTCGTCAATCTGTGGGATGGACCTGAGAGCACGTGTGGGGGGTTAAACGGAAAAACCACCCCTGTGTACCCAGTAGAGACGCTACCCTGCAGTAAGGGTCACTATAGTCTAAAACCATTAACATGTTTTGCTAATGCACTTACTACTCCAGAATACAGTAACTTTCTTCGCAGTCAGCTCATCAYGGGAGGGGAGCTATCTGAAGACGGCTAATGTGATTTGTTCTCCCTGTTGGCAAGCCCCAAATCCATGTGCTGTATCCACTGACGGCTCTGATCATCTGATCCTATGGTGTGGCGCTTAAATAAAAACTGATGTGATTGCAAAAGGCTCTTTAGTTTTTAATTTAGCTGTATTCTGAACTCCACAYGGCACAGAGGGGAGTGGATTTTCCACAGTATCTGGCCATCAGCYAGCAGCAAGGTCTCTTAAAAGAAAGGGACACTCTTCAAATAGTTGAGCGTTTGACATAAATCCATTGTGTTCTGACATTTTTCTTATTTGGTAGCTCTTAATCGCAATGGTTCCAGACACGGTACATTTGTAGGGTTTATTTTAGTAACGGGATGTTGGCTGCATTTCAGAATATGGACATACATATCTAGAGAAAGCCCTGGGTAGTCATCCTGCTGGAAATCTGCAGGAAAAAGTCCTAATTCTGCTCTACAGATGATGCAAGCAACTGCAATCCTTCTCCCCTCTGCTGCTTTCTTCTGGATTCACATCAGCATCGCTGAGAACTGCACAGGGTCCCAGCTGCCGAAACCAGCTCCAACAGGGCAGGCCATCTGTCTGCTCCAGATGGTTTGTAGCTGGTCACACATTAACTCCTYTAAACAGGTCTGTGTTAAGGTATCAGCCTTCCAAAACACTGCTCCAAATTCGCTGGAGGTCTGAAACGACTGAGTTTAATGATGTTCCACTCCGAAGGAATTTGACCCCTCAAATTCTTCTAACTGGTGTCGCAATACTGTTAATATCCGGATTGCTGAGGGCAGCTTGGTGCGAGGCTAGCGGCACCTTTGACCCTCCCCATCTGTCTGGGGGCTCTGGCAGATGAGCCATGCCAAATCTTGCCAGGCAGCTGGCAAGGTCCAGATCTGCCGTGCTGGTGACAGGAGAGACCTGGGGGTACCCCTGCTCGTCAGACCAGGTCCCGGGGTGCCCATTCTGCTGCTTCCCAGCAAATTTGGGATTCACATGTGACCACAGAAACACAAAACAGCTCTTCTGAAAGCAAATATAATTGATTTCACACAGCAGCACCAAAACGCAACAAGGGGGATTTCAATCACAGCCCATCTATGCATGTTTGGCTCTCTAGAGGCTGGCTAGTCCAGTACCAGGCTCCTGGGCTGAGAGGGAATATTTCTACCATAAGCTTTTTCAAAGTTCTCCCTATTCTTTTCAAAGTCCTTTTCCCCAGGTTTCTGCCTGATTCTCTCCCTCCTCTTTGCCAGCCCAGGGTATTGATCTCAGCAGGGTCACAAGTAAACTTCAAAGGGACTCACACTTGCGCTGCTTTTTGAGGACCACGAATGGCACCATCTGAGCCTTATCATTTCCCCTCCTGCCTCCACGTGAGATAACGGCACCGCAGGAACCCTCTGGCCATCTCACTGCCAGGCTGGCGACAACAGTCACACTGCCAGCCAGGACGCACACCGTTTGCTGCTAACTACTTCTATTTCTTCATAGCTGCCACTAAAGTGCCGTCCCGCGGGCAGCGCAGGCTCCAGCCCCGCTGCTCTGCCGGCGAGCACAGGGGAGGGAAGGATCACGGAGAGAAGGGGCAGCCCCAGCGCGCCAAGCCCTGCACAAAGCCACGCCATTCAGAGCAAACACCAGCAAAACTTGCTGCCTTTTACCTAGCACGAGACTGGAGCGACACCTTCTCTTTTCTTTCTTCAGTCCATTTTCCACCCTCAGRAGGTGTGGCTGAGGTTTGCACACTGGCTGTCTGAACATCAGCGTGAAAAATCTCTATTTAGCCCCTTTTCGGTGGTGCTGAGCAGTCCTATCTGCAGCTGAGCGCACTGGATGGTGAGAGCACTGAGCACCCAGGCCAAGAAAGGCCTCGAGTCTCTGAAACGTTAATGTAAGAATCTGACTTGAAGTGTCTGTGGCTGAAAATGTTGGCCCAGCATGTTTCCATTCTGCAAGTCAGTTTGTTCCTTTCCTTTCCCCCCTTGGAGAGGAGCAAAGTGTTTTCCTGAGCCCAGCCTGTGCCCACTGCGAAGCACATCAGGGTGGCCTGAGCCACCCAGGGTGGGTCATGGTGATGTGAACACCACCGAAGAAGAAACTGTTCCAAAGTTAAAATATGCTCCCAAACGTTACATTGAATTTTACATTGTTCTTTCCTTGTTTGTGAAAAGGTGGTGATCTGTGAATAAAATCCTCYGGCTACACTGAAACATGCGTTTCTTGAAGAAACAACTTCAGTTAAATTTTGCAAGTTGCTCTTTCTCCCTTGACTACCACCAAAATCAGGAGGAACTCAAGACCAGACTGCAGCGGTGTCAGGCGCTCTTTTGTCCTGAGATACCCTGATTTCACCATGGCACATAAAATCAGAGTGACTATGACTCACCACTGCTACTACACAATTTTTCATGATGTCACATTATACCTGAAGAAGCAAGGGGGTCAAGTGAAATGCTGACAATACATTACTGGGTGGTGACACCACAGCTATAAAGCACCAAGGCAGGGTTTAAAGAGCTGTAAAACCAAGCCCCACTTTCCASTGTAATTTTCTGTGCATTAGAAATAGATTTGGTTACAGCTCCTTGGTTACAAGCTCCTGCACTTAGGTAGAATTTCACTCCTGTAACAACTTAAGCTCCCACCCAAATCAAGGCCTCTTCTTCCCAGGTGCCGGGCAAACACGGCCATGGGCACCCCCACCAAATGTGGGGTCTAGCAGCCCCAGTTCGATCCTCCGCACGCTGCTAGCTGCACCGCAGTGCTATGGAGGCCACTGGGCTCCAGCCTGCTGGGTGGGAATCCCCGGTTTGGAGGGCAATCCCCAGGTCACCCTGTTGGAGAAGTGCCGGTGGGTGGATGGAGGAGAGGGGGAGGCTGCCTGGAGCCCGCTGCCCCCACCGTTATTGTAATGCTGATGGCAGAGGGGACATCCCTTTGGTCCTGGAGGATGTGCTGAGGCGTCCCTGCCTTTGACAGGCCCCTGTGTTGGAGGACCCAGCCCACAGCCAGCATATGGGGGGGTCCCAAGCCATCCCCCCACAAAGCAGGTCCCCAGTCCRTAGCCATCACTTGGGGCGGGGGTCTCTGGACCGCTGGTGAACCCCTGGCCAATGTGTGTGGGGTCCCCAGAGGGTCCCCATCCCATTGCCAACATGTAGGAGGGCTCTAGATGTTGGTTAACGAATAGGGGGATCCCCCGCTCCCCACGCAGCAGGTCCCCAAGTCCCTCGCCAACATACATAAGGGGGTCCGCAGCCCATGGCTCTCACATGGGGGTGGCCCCACCCCCCAAAAAAAACCCACGGTGGGCTTTGGCACTGGCCAACACGTGTGGGGGGGGGGGGCTCCTGCCTCCCCACGCACGGGTCCCCGACCCACGGCCGGACCACGGAGGTTGGGGTCCCCCTCCTCGGTCGGCGGAGGGGCCCCAGCCCTAAGCCGGTGCACGGAGGGGGCCCTGCCCCTGCCGTGCCGTGCCGTGCCGTGCCGTGCCGTGCCGGCCCGCACCGCCCACAGGCGGCAGCCCCGCGGCCCCGGGGGCGGGGAGCCGGCCCCGGCCATGCCCATAAGGCGGGAGGGCGGCGGCGGCGGTAGCGGCGAGGTCCATGGCGGCGGCGGCAGGCGGGGCGGCAGCAGCAGCGCGGTGCCTGCGGGGTGCCCGGCGCCTCCTGCCCGCGGGTGCTCGGCGGGAAAGCTGCGAGCTGGCCCGGCTGGCGGGGCCCGTGGTGAGAGCCGGGGCGGGCCGGGGACAAGGGGATGGGGACGGGCCCCGGGCGCCCTCCCGTTGGAGTCGGCGCCAGCCCGGGTGCGCGGGGCGGGGTGGGGGGTAACGGCCGCCGCCCCGGGCTGGGGATCGCCGCGGGGCTCGGGCGCCCGGAGCCTGGCAGCGTGTCCCGGACACCCCGGGCTGTGGAGGAGACCTCGGCACCCCCCCCCGGCCGGCACCGCGACCGCGCCCGGAGCGGGCGGAGCCCTGCCCCGCCGTGCCGCCCYCGCTTCGTCTCCCTTCGGCCTCCGGGCCCGGGCTTTCACCTCCCCTCCCCGCCCGCACAGGGGCCAGCCCGCTCCCTCCCTCCTGCAGTCCCTGCCTGCGAGCCTGCTGAAGGCACAGCTAGAACTAAAACGCCACCATTCATTCCTTAATTGTCATCCAGGCGTTTATTCCTTGCCACAGGAATTCCTGTTGCTGTCCAGCGTGATCCACGTGCCCTGCTCCAGCAGGGCCTGGCAGCACGGCTTTAAAAGAAGAGCAGTGGATTTGGGGAGGGGGGATAAGCTGTTAAATTGCTCTGTGAAACCAGTCTGCAGCTCCGGCACTGCCACGTACCCCTTGGGTGACAAGCAAGTCGCTTTGCTTGATGCCAGCTCCTTGGCCAGCCCTTCCAGCAGACTCTGGGTGCAAAGGTACCCTATGGCTTGCCGTCCTGAAATCCTCCCTGGATTGCCGTTTGTCTGGAAGGAGATCCATCCTTTGGTAGTCAGGGACTGACGGYGCAGAACATTTTGCAGAGGCTTCCGCAGAGGGGAACGTGCACCACAGCCCCGGTCTAAATCCATCACGCGTGAAGTTTTGTGCTTTGAATCTTCTACTCTATCCGGTAACTAAGTACCAACTGATGAACTTTGCAGAGGCGTCCTSCCTGACATCAAAGCGCTGACCTGCTGTGATCAGGCAGCAGAGGAAGTATAGAAGGGTTTCAGTTTCTGTAGCTGAATACTTCTGCCCTAGCTCAGTCCCCTCAACCATTCCACCTTCGGCACAGCCTGCTTCTCTGTGTGCGCAGATAACTAATGACAGCTGTAGGTTTGGTTTTGAGGTTAATTCTCATTTCATGTCAAACCCTGCACTGGAACGATCGTGGAGGTATGGACCCCTCCTGCGGGGATTACTCACAGCAGGTCGAACATGCCTGGGCCTGGCAGGAGGACTGCATCTGCAGGCGGCGGTGGGAGGTCTGGAGAGGAGAAAGTTTTGTTCTGTTCTTCCTCTGACCCCACGGGAGCTGGTTCTCCAGCAGCGCGCTGGGCTCTCGGCTTGCCAACTGCTGGGTGGAAAGGAGCATGAGCGGACCCCGGGCATGGTCCCCAGCCGTGCCCACCCCTCAGCGGGTATAAACGTCTCTAACTCCTACCATCTGGTTCTAGTTGTGCCATGACTCCGTGCCTCAGAAGGGCATCCTCTTGCCAAGGGAAAATGAGATCTGGAGTGCAGTCTCTGCTACAGCATCGTTAAGCCTTGCTGTAGCCCCTAGCAAGGAACAAGCAGGCTGGACTTGGCGTCTCTCCAGGAGGCAAGGACACTGTGGTTTGGGAGGAGAGTTTTCCCCAGCTGCACAGAGGTGTGGAAAAGCATTGGGATTTTTGATTTTTTTCCCTCTCTATGCATCTTTTATCCTGGAAAAGAGGATTTCTAGTGAAGCTGTTAAGCCCCATGTAAACAAGGTCATCTGCCAGATTGGCTGCGTAACACCAAAATACCACAGGGCAGGTAGAGGCCTGCTTTGAAAGACAAAGCCGCCGAGAGCCTGTGTGAGTCCTAGAGCTGGCTCCTCTGCCCCCGCGGGGAYGGGTTCCCAGGACAGCAGAGCCCTGGCCTTGAGGCAAGGTGCTGCGGTGACATCAGAAACCTGATCGTTCATAGTCCGATACCTCGGGGAGTGGTGGTGTTCTTCAAGTCCTAATCAGTCCTCATCTCACCGTCTCCTCCTCCTCCCATCCTAGTTTGTCGCCCAGCTTCTGGGGTTCCTGATCAGTGTGGTCAGCTCCATCTTCTGTGGTCACCTGGGGAAAGCCGAGCTGGATGCTGTGACGCTGGCCATCTCCGTATGTATTATCCTGATTCTGCTCTGATTGAAAACATACAAATTATGTGTCAGCAAAAAAAGAAGAATTAAAAAACCAAAACCTGTAGGAATGTATATGTGAGGACCCTGTGTGTAAGCACAGTCTGATGCAATGCAAACATTGYGTCCACCAAACCGTTCTTTCTTTTGCCCTGAGCACAGGCAGGAGGTGGGGACTGAGCAGTCGGTGACTGTGCCAGTGCAAGGCCAGCACCTGGGCAGGGACCTGGAGCCTGTGACCAGCTCTCTGGACCCACCAGACCTGGGRGTGTGCATGTAGCTACGAGCAGCACTGTTTGTGGTCCTCTAGGTATTCACTCCTTGCTAGAGGATCCTTTTCCACACCAGAGGAGAGAAGAGGCTATTTAGGTAACAAGAACRTGTTATTCTGAGAAATAGAGAAGGGCTGGAAACTTCCCAGAAACTCTTAGCAGAAATGTCTCCCCACCCAGTTGGGAAGGACACAGTGCTTTGGGCCAGGTCCCCTGTCACCCTCCCTTGCAACCCAAGTCCCTTGTCTCTCCTCCAGGTTATCAACGTGACGGGCATCTCCATCGGTTCTGGTTTAGCCTCAGCATGCGACACAYTGATGTCCCAGGTCAGTAGCAGCTCTCCCTTTCTTTGTGCCTGACAGGGTTCRATTGGTGGTGTCTTGCCTGCTGTGCAGTGGGAGGATGGCAGCTTCCAGCCAGCCCGGGGCTACAGATGCACTGGCTGGAGCCTGCTCCCTCCCCGCAGCTCCCCCAAGGAGCCCTGGGTCATGCCTGGGCAGCAAAGGGGTGCGCAATCCACCTGAGAGCCAGTTAAACCCAACCAGCCTGGCASTAGCCACTGCAGGGTGTGGGAAATGCATTTAATCAGCCTGTTGCTGCCCTAGGTCCTGGGCATCTGCCCAGACCCTTTGGTTCCCYGTAACACTCACCTCGGTCCTCTCTCCTGACTCAGACGTATGGTGGCAAGAACCTGAAGCAGGTGGGCACCATCCTGCAGCGAGGGATCCTCATCCTGCTGCTGTGCTGCTTCCCTTGCTGGGCGCTCTTCATCAACACCGAGCAGATCCTCCTGCTCATCCGACAGGACCCCGAGGTCTCCAGGTCAGGGGTGAGATCGAGCCCTTCTGGATCAGGCATTTGGCTGTGGGTGGGTTGCCAGGTAGTGCTGAAATCAAGGCTTTGTGGAGCTTGAGTGCAACGCTGCTTGGCTTAGCTCTTGCTTTGCTGTATCATTAACTGAGGAAACAACTGTCTTTCCAGGTTAACACAGGTCTACGTGATGATCTTTATTCCAGCGCTTCCTGTAAGTTGCTGCTAAAGCTGTTAGAAGCTCTGTATCCCTCAGTAACGTTAGGGGAAAGGAGGGAGGGTCTTTGCTATGTGGATCACAGGGCAGCATGGTTTAGGGTTTTACAACATGCCCCTTGATCTTGGGCCTTAACAGATGTGTATTGGCCAGCAGCTGCTGGACCAGCAAACATGCACTCTTTCATCTTGCTGTGCAAAGGCTTTTACTGCAGGCCACGTCTCTGCACAGCACATAACTGGTGATGGACGTTGGAACCAGGGCTCCAGGGCTYGCTCTTAGGTCTGAGATAAAGGCTGCAGCTTGCTGTTCGCACGCGCTCATAGCTGCTGGGCTCTTGGCTAGTTACTCTGACTCCTCTAAGACAGGGAGCAGTACCCTTGGGGAATAAGAGTCTGTAGGTTAATCCTTTCTTCCRAGGTTTCCAGGCTCTCTCGTGCTGATGAGGAAGCATAGGGGATTTCCCATTTGGAGACCGATCCCAGTGGGAATGGGAGGTGCCTTTTGTTACTCTTGGCTTTGGGTGCAGCCACTGCTGGCAGATGCCACGCTTCAACTAGACCACAGGAGCAGGGTGTTGGGCAGCGTGCCTGGCTGGGGCACCTTGAGAAGGCGGTGCGGGGAGCTGAGGGAAGGAGCTGGCTGTGAGTGTTAAATGGTAGCCGGCTGTTGAACCGTAGCGCGGCRACGCTGACGAAATGAATCCTCACTTTTGCAGGCGGCGTTTCTGTACCA
This sequence comes from Oceanodroma leucorhoa, assembly GCA_030449065.1. Lineage (NCBI taxonomy): Eukaryota > Metazoa > Chordata > Aves > Procellariiformes > Oceanodroma > Oceanodroma leucorhoa. Next base: position 1,160,921 of record JASVER010000089.1, on the reverse strand, counting down.
GCTGCAAACAAGATATTTACTAAGTCAGGTATTGTATAACTAGCCAGGTTCTGGGCCATAGCTTAAAGGTATTCCTAGGAACACGGATAAAGTTGGGGATCTAAGTTCATTCTGTTCTGGGGAGAGCCAGGCTGAGGAACGTGTGATGCACAGCCACCCAGCCAGCCCTGCAGGGCAGGGAGAGTTCATGGGAACCACACTTAGTTTTGCTCCATTTCACCATTGCTACCTCCCAACTCTGCATTTTATTGATTGCACCAGCTCTTGAGAGCACTAGACATGCTACTTTCTGCATGTCTAACACAATCCAGCGTTACCTGAAACAGGAGCTGCCTTCTTGGCTTTCTCCTTGAAAAAAACATCTCAGCTCTGTTTGCTGGATGGGGCTTGGGCAGTGTTGGGGAAGCAAACTCCAGAGTCTCTCCTTGTCTTCCAGGCGATTATTTTGCCTCAGGTGTTGACAGGGATTGCAGCCAACATCCTCAACGTGGCCATGAACGCCTTCTTCCTATATGCACTGAAGCTGGGCATAGTGTAAGTGTCAGCAGAGGTGGTGACAGCCTCTCCCTGGGTGCAGGGGTTTGCTCAGGGCTGGGGGGGGGGGTGTCCTGGGTGCCCAGTTCTGCCACCCTCTGCCCCCAGCCCCAGCTGGAGGGATCTGCCCCATATCTGCAGCAAGGCTTGTATGGGTGCTACCAGGTCTCTCCTGCTGTAGCTGAGGAGGTTGGGGAGGATGTCATTTGTAATCTCCTGTCTCTCTCCCCAGGGGCTCTGCCTGGGCTAACACTGTTTCTCAGTACACCCAGGCCATTCTCCTCTTCCTTTACGTGTGGTGGAAGAAGATCCATGTGGAGACCTGGGGAGGTACCGTTCATAGCTTAATCCTTCAGAATACCAGTGTCTGGCCCTGGGGATTTGGCACTGTCACCAGCAGCCAACAAAGGGCTTACCATCCCCTCATGGCAGGAAGATGCTGTAGCCATGTCCTCAAGGCCTTTACTGTAGCTCCAAGTACATTCTTGTTGACCATCCTSTCTCAGGAATGCAGCATGGTACAGCAGCAAGACTAGGCTGATGTCCTGTGAGCTGCGGTGGTGATTGTCCTCAGAGAGTGTCTAGAAGAGCATGTGGCTCCCCTTCGGGGAAGGAGAGGGAGAACATGCATTCATTTTGCTTCACCTCCTCGTTGCAGGTTGGACCAGGGACTGCCTCCTGGACTGGGGCTCCTTTATCTGGCTGGCGGTGCCCGGCATGCTCATGATGTGTATTGAATGGTGGACCTTTGAGATCGGGAGCTTCTTGGCAGGTGAGTCCAAATCTTCTTTTTCCTCTGGTTCAACTGGTCATCTTCCAGCCATGCCTGCTGTGGTGGCTGCCTCTTGAGTGTGTCCCCAGAGCACCTCCTGCCAGCAGCCTCCTCGCCTACACGGTTGGTTCTGCAGGATACTGCATCTGTTAGATGGGAACCCTGTAGTCACTGCCTCCTTGTCAGCAAAGGAGGAATTTAATTCTGACCTAATGAAGGAAGTGATGAATCTTTTCCAGGGCTGCTCAGTGTGGTGGAGCTGGGCGCGCAGTCTGTCATCTACGAGCTCTCCTCTGCGGCGTACATGGTAAGGGCTGGGTGTATTAATCCAAGATCAGCCTGGGAGGAGCCCCCAAGCAATGGTCCTGCAGATCAAGGCTGGGGTGGGAAGCAGGAGTCGGTACCAGGCAGGTGATGACTCTCAGGCCTGCTGTGCAGCTGCACRTCCAGGGGTGGGCTGCAGATGGAAAATCCCTTTACTGCAGCAATGCCAACTTGCCCCRAATTCCCTGATGGGGAAGAAGAAAATCGCTGCAGGCTCTATTGCCACTCACCTCCTCCTTGTCTCCTGCTACTCAGGTGCCTCTGAGCTTCAGCGTGGCTGCGAGTGTCAGAGTGGGCAATGCCTTGGGATCGGGGGATGTGGTGCAAGCCAAGACCTCCTGCATCACTGCCCTGCTGTGCACAGGTCAGCCCAGGTCCTGCAGAGGGGAATAAAGGAGCAGGACGTGCTGCCCTYGAGGCAAGCAATTTGACTATTTCTTTTTCTTTCAGAAGTTTTTGCCGTGGTGGTTGCAACGTTACTGGGAACCCTAAAGGACGTGGTGGGATACGTCTTCACCAACGACAAGTGGGTTAACAGCTTTCTTCTGAGTATTATTACCTCCTTGGAGGGTATGATTTATATCCCAGGAGCTGCTCAGAAGCTGCTGAGATAGTTCATAAACCTCCATCTGGCAAACATGTTCCCCAAAGGTTCCTCCCCACTGCCCGGTGTCACCGGGCAGCACGGATGCTGCTGACACTGGGACACTACCATGGTGGTACCCAAGCTGCACAYATCCCCTCAGGTCTCATGGGCTGGGATCAGGCTTTGCAGCTGGCCAAGGGAGATATGTCAGAACCACAGTCCCTTGGGACCAGGCCGTGCTGCTTTCCCTGACCAGTACGTACATCTTCCCAACAGGGAGATCGTTATCTTGGTGTCCAAAGTGATGATCATCTTTGCTCCGTTCCACTTGTTTGATGCAGCAGCAGTGAGTATTCCAGTATGCGGAGCGATTCCTCTCTGCAGGTTGGGGTGCAATGGAGAGTGCAAAGCTGCCTCTAGCTCTTTCTTGATCTGTTAAAACGATACAGAGAAGCAAACTGATAAACTGTCGAAGCAGCTGCTTGCATTACCTATAGCACCTCAGTGTCCCCTGTGCTTGTAGTTGCCCATTGGCATTGCTGCAGAACAACCCAGTTCTTCCTCCCTCTTTTCCCCCTGGCAAGGCTTCAGCTTTTTACTAGCTTGTCAGAGCAGCACAAGCGAGCAGCTGGATATTTGGAGATATCAGGTACTCGYGGCATAGCAGCAGTGCTCATACAACTTGTTAGATAGTCATTTCAGCCTGTTTCCTCCTGTCATGTCCCTGGGAGAGGGACCCAGGCAGTGTGGAAAGCACGATGGGGTCCGCTGGCACGTCTCTCGGTGTCTGCAGACAGCTCCATGTTCTGTGCCGGGGTTGGCAGCTGGAATGAGAGGAGCCCTGCACCACGTGCTCTGTGATGTGGCTTTGGTCCCTCGTGGCTCTGCGGGACAGTGCTGTGGGTTCCCCTATGCACAGGGCCGTGCCATACCCCAGAGCTCCTGTGGTGGTACCTTCCATAGCAGGCGCTGTCCCACGTATTGATCCCTCTGCCTGCTTTCCGTAGGCGACCTGTGGCGGCGTGCTGCGGGGCACCGGGAAGCAGAAGATGGGTGCYATCGCCAACGCCATCGGCTATTACGCCATTGGCCTGCCCATTGGCATCTCACTGATGTTTGCGGCGAGGATGGGAGTGTTAGGTACGGGTGTCCTCCATTTGGCATTGGGAGTCTGGCTTTGTACGAGCTGCCAGCGCTGCTTCTGCCCGGCCAAACCCTGTGCCTTGAGCAAAGGCTCAGCCCTGGAACTTGTGCTCAGATCCTCCTTCGGCTTGGTGGGGCTGGATTGCACACTGAACTCTTTATCTGAGGCAGGCTCTGAGTAGCCTCCATCAAATGGGGGCTGAGATGTCCCGGTAAATCCAGGCTTGCTCCCAGCACAGGACCCCCCCAGGAGCTGTTACCTCTTGCTGCCCCTCAGGCCATCTGTCCCATTGAGACTGGGTTAGACATGGGGCAATAATCTGACCCCACTGAAGTCCTTGGGCATTTTGGCAGTGGCTGGCAAAAGCAGGCTTTCCTCAAGCCCTCCCTGAAGTAACTTTCAATTGCTGCAGGTCTGTGGGTGGGGATGATCATTTGCATCTCTTTGCAAGCCCTTTCCTTCTCGGCTTTTGTCATGCGCATGGATTGGAAGAAAGCTGCAGAGGAGGTGAGACTTGTGCTTCTCTCTAATAACTCTTAAAAGGTGTTAGGTGAGTTCCTGTCCCAGTACAATACCACAGCCCTCTGGGAGGAGGCAAAAGTGAAATGGGATCTGTCCCTCTCCTGTAGCAGAGGAGCAATTTGGTGCTGAGCATGCTTGCTTTGGGAGAGTGGAGGGAGGAGGCTCAGGTTTGCTTGGCTGGGCAGGACATCCTTGCTCTGAGAAGAGTAACTCTTCYATGTGTTTTTAGGCTCAAGTCCGAGCTGGACTGAAAAAACAACTGGAAGACGTGAACTCCAATGGCACAGCTGCTAACAAAACATCTGCTGTGGGTATGTAACCGGGCCTGACAACAGGGAGGGAGCCCAAATTCTCCACCCAACCCTTCCTTTCCTTCACAGTCACGGCAGCCGTGTCTGTCCTGCGGGCCCAGATGGCTGGAAAGAGCACAGTGTCTTGTGCTGGTCCCAGGCCAGTGGCACTTCTCCTGTACTTAGTAATGGGGTACAAGATACCCTGTTACTCCTGTCACCATCCTGACTGCTCCAGGGAAGAGCCTGGACTGCCAGCTAGTGTCTGCCTTACCTGGGGACACCTGCCACTTTGCTATGGCATGTCCCAGTGTCCTTGAGCCTTGGGAAAGGACCCTCAGGACCGTCACCAGCGCTTGTGCAGCATCAGACTGGGATCCCCTAACTTTGCAGCTCGGCTTCCCCGCAGCACTCACCTTTCTGTTACGCAGATTACACCTCCGTTGAGACGGACACCGTGGACACTGTGGTTCTTCTCGAGAGCATCGTGGGAGGTGAGAGGCAACCTGACCACCAGCTCATCACACAGGAGGAGCCTGCTGTCGTCCCTGCTCCTCCCGCTGTGGTATGGAGGGCCCTGATCATCCGCCACGTGCTGGCTGCTGCCGCCGCCATCGCTGTCCTGCTGGYGGGCATACTGGTCCGGCTCCTGGCTGGCAAGGGCTAGAACCAGTGACACTGGGGAGCTGTGCACAGAGCAGGAGGGCACCAGGAGGATGGTGCAGGGGAAGGAATTCCCCCTCAGTTCCTTGTAAAGAGTCACTTTGCTCAGCTTCTGGTTAACTCACAATGTTTTATCCCACATGCGGGGTTCTTAAAGAGGGTGAGGATGTAGCATTTGGGAAGAAGGTGCTTGAGGGCTGGTCTCTCTCCTGCACTGCACTGGGATGTCACTCGTGGTAGGCGGGAGCGTATCCTGGAGCTGGCCTGGGAAGGAGACAGGGACCTTGTGCTGCTGCCCTGCTTCCTACTCCCTGGGGGCATTTGTCCGTGTCATTTGCTAATGGCAGAGGCTCTTGCTGCCCACAGTGCGGTTCCTCCTGTGCCAGCGTCTTGGCGTGGCAGAGCCCACTCGCTGCCGCTGCGGCAGCGCAGAGCAAGGCTGATTTTGGTGGAAGATGGCTGACTCCTCTGACTGCTGCCGGGGCGCTGGCTGCTGGCCCTGCTGCGTGGCAGGCACAGGGCCTAAAGCAACTCTTCTTTGCACTTTTGTAAGGTGGGATTTTGATACAATAAAGTTTTCTGAGTAAATGTTGGGCTGTTAATGTGGTGCGAGCATGACCCCGGTCATTGGCACGACTAAGCTGTTAGAGGGGAGACGTGTGCCTGGGTTGTGCAGCATGGGGGGGCTTGCACGGGGCATCGCCTCAGCCTCCTGGCCCTGCAGTTGGGGGCTGGCTCTGGGTGCAGCGGTAGCCAGGGGCTTGTTTTAGCTGGGCACGCCGCTCCCCTCAGGTACAAGCAGGGTTTGTGCACTTTGATTGCCCCCACACCATTGCTGAGCCGCACGGGAGAGGGTGATGCGGTGCACAGCCCCACAGAGCCATCAGGGAACTGCCATCGATCGTGATGCCAATGCCCCAGCACCGCCTGCCCACCCCTGCCCTCCGCACCGAGCCCCTCAGGACCTTGTCGTGGCTCTTACCTGCAGCCGTGTGACAGCAGCGGGGCCCCTGCCTCTGCGGTGTGGCCCGTGCTCAGCCGTTGGAGGTGAATACCCCGTACGGCCGGTGCACGGCACCGTCCCTGCCACCCCACAACTCCCCCAGCGCTGGTTGCCTGTGGGCTGGGAATGAAAAGACATGACATAAACAGCCATCAACCGCAACCTCAGCATCCTCTGCCCAGATGTGGGGAGGATGTGGCAGACTCTGCCCTGCCGCAGAGTCCAGGTAGTTTTGGGATGGGAGCCTGGGGAGAGGAGGAAGCCTGCCTTGCTCTGGCTACCCCATCCCACTGGAACCCACCTCCCGCTCTGTGCAGGAGAGGGTCTGCACCGTGGCAGCGGCTCCCCTCCACCTCCCCTGCCGTGGGCCAAGGCAGGGTGCTATATTTGGCCTGGCGGAGCAGTGCCGGTGAAACCCGACGCTGCCGAGCTGTGCGAGGCCGACAACTGGAGCCAATGGGGCCGGCTTGTCTTGGCCGCCGCCGCGCCGCGGCGAGAGGGGCCAAGATGGGCAGCGGCCCCGCCACTGCCGGCAGCAGCTCACGGGAGACCACGCACGGACCCATGAATCCTCCATCGCTGCTGGAAGAGGAGGATGACCCTCCAGCCCACCACCCGGCGGAGCCGTGGCAAAACAGGAGAGAGGTAGGAGGGCTCGCGGGAGCGATTGGGGAAGACTCGGTCCCTACGCTAGCTTGGGGCGGGCAACAAACACCTTGCACCGCACGTCTGGGCTCCTCCGCGCTGCCCACAGCAGTGCACAGGACCCTCACTGGGCTCCCCAGCTCCGTGCCCTGCCCTGACCCACTTCCCATCGCCAAACCCAGCTGCCGGCACCAGGGAACGTGTGGCCAGCTTGCCCGGCCCCGGCTGAAGTTCACCCCACCGTGGTTACACATTGCTCACCCTGGCAAGGGTGGTTTTAACAGAGCGCGGAGGAAGAGGGTTGTTTCACTCCCCTGGCAGAGCGGCAGCATGAAGCAGGCGAACCTCCCCGAGGAGAACGGCTTCAGCGAGGCGATGGCCGCTGGCCAGCGCGATCTCACACSCGGCAGCTGCGGGACGAAACGCCGCTGGCTTCAGCGCCTGGTCCCAGACAACTTCTGGGAGGATGCAAAGAAGCTGCTGGTGCTGGCGGGGCCGCTGGTAAGGACCCCGGGAGGAGAGCGCTGGCGTGTTGGGGCGGCTGCAAGCGCAGCCCAATGCCGCGGGCACCCTGGGGAGCGGGTCCCTCAGCCAGCGGAGCCCAGCCGACGTGAGCTCCAACAGCTCCTGGAGACGATGGACCCTGAGTGCTGCTAAACACCTGGCAAGGGACTCGAAACCTCCGACCAGCTTCACCTGACATATCGGGGAGGGATTGGGTTGCTTGACTGGACGCGTACAGCTGCCTTCCCCTCCCATCCTGTGCCGTGCTCTGGCCCGGAGGTCTCCCCCCAGCACGGCCGCCTCTGCTCACCTCCATCTCTGACCTTCRTCTCTCCTCTTCCTCACACTTAGATCCTGATCCAGCTGCTGATCTTCCTGATACACCTCGTCAGCTCCATATTCTGYGGTCACCTGGGCAAGGTTGAGCTGGCCTCCGTCACGCTGGCCATCGCTGTAAGCATTCCCGGGGGCTGCCCCGGTGCCGGGCAGCAGCTCCCACCCGCTGGTGCTGGGACGGGATACGGGAACAGAGGCGGACAAGGACAGAGGAGATTTCAGACTCCCACTTTCCCTTTTAGACTCCCTACCTAAAAGTCTTAAAATGCTTATATGCTTCTTTTTTTTTTCCCCCCAGGTTATAAATGTTACTGCCATCTCTGTAGGTTATGGTTTGTCTTCGGCATGTGACACCTTGATATCGCAGGTGGGTAAGAGATGCTGGCACTTGTCCTGGAGACACGGGGTTTCTGGCATCGCCTGATGCTGCCCAGGCCCTGCGTTGCACCCCGGCTGCACCTGCAACCTGGGAAGCTTGTCCCCCATAACAGGGAGCTTCGTGCTCCCCTTAAAATACCAAATCCTTCCTGGGTGGTCTCCGGGGTGTTCAGGGCTGCTCCATGCTCCGTGGGGTCCCCGTCCCCCCAGCACCAGTGTGCTGCCTGTGCAGCAGAGCTCACCGACCCCTTGCATTGCAGACCTATGGCAGCAAGAACCTGCTGCGCGTGGGGGTGATCCTGCAGCGTGCCATCCTCATCCTCCTCCTCTGCTGCTTCCCCTGCTGCGCCATCCTCATCAACATCGAGCAGTTCCTGCTTCTCATCCGCCAGGACCCCGAGGTCTCCAGGTCGGATGTTCCCCTGGCCCAGACACCACCACTGCCTCATCCCTCCCTGGCATGGAGGGGCCRGGGGGACGGTGGCCATGGCCCCTCGCTGACCGTACCTCTCCTGTCCCCCCAGGTTAACCCAGCGCTACGTGATGGCGTTTGTCCCTGCTCTCCCGGTGAGTCTCTGTGGGCACGCTGGATGCTGGCCGTGCACGGGGACCAGCCAGCCTCCTATTCTCCACYGCAGCAGCACAGCTCCTGCTCAGCACTGACCTCATCTCATCCACCAATTTCCTTTTCAGGCAGTTTTTCTGTATAACCTGGAGACAAGATACYTGCAGAACCAGGTGGGTCCTGCAGCCCTCGCACCCACGGAGGGTCAGCCCCTCGGGGCTCTCCTCGATCACGCACCCAGGGTTTTTGTGCTCRCTGCTCCCGGTGGCGAGGCTGCGTTTATCCTCACCTCGCCTGGGTGCCCTGGAGCAGCTCTGACCTTGGAGATCACCCCATCCCACAGCCAGTTGTATCCATCTGCCTGACGGACCTCCCTTCACACTTCCCCACGTCAGGGATTTACCTCCAACACACTCATTTTCCAAGCAGGCGACATCATCAGAAGTTTATTTTTTGGCTGGGAAAGCTGCTGAGCGCAGGGCTGGCGGGGACCTTCGCACCTCTCTCCCGAAGCTTTTCTGAAGGTGCCGTAGCCCCCATCTCCTCCCCTTTGCAGATGATCATGTGGCCGCAGGTGCTGAGCGGGATYGTCGGTAACATCGTCAACGTGATCGCAAACTGCATCTTCCTCTACGTGCTCCACTTGGGCATCGTGTGAGTAGCGCCCGTGTCCCATGGAGGGGAAAACACAACACCTGGCAATGGCAAGGGACTTTTCGGGGACGTCAGCACCACCAGGAGCAGCCGAGCACCCGGCACTTGCCGGGGCACAGCGGGATGTTACGCTCTGGCACCCCGAGCCGGGGAGGCGTGAGCAGGATGGCGACAACCTTTCTCATTTCCTTTCTAGGGGCTCTGCGTGGGCCAACACCGTTGCTCAGTATTCACAAACCATCTTCTTGTTCCTGTACATTATAGGCAAGAAACTCCACGTGAAGACCTGGGGAGGTAAGGGAATCTCCCTCCGGGTCCCGCTTTACATGAGCGTTCATGAATCTTCCACCACTTCTATCAAGTGAATTCTGTTAGTCCTGATGGTGAAATATTAACCTCAGCCCGGTACGTCCCGGGAACACGGTGCTGCTTCGGTGGCAGCACGTCATGCGCGAGCGTTGGCAGACCATTGCGCTGGGCAGTAAACATTAATTCTGGAGAAATGAAATTTTCTGCTGAGGCTTTGTAGGGTTCAGCCCCGAAGCCAGATGAGCACAGACGTAGGCCTGAGGTTGTCCTTAGACACTCTGCTCCAGGAGGGATGAGCTGAGGGTTGCACCACTCTGTGGCCCACAGGATGGCATCAGCAGAGCTCGTACGTGCACGTTCTGCTGCTGAAGGTCCTATGGAGCTGAGGAGCTTTGCCCTGGTGGCTCTGCGAAGAGGAATGGCACCTCCAGCTGCCTCGGGTGCTCTCGAGGATGTAACACATGGCCAGTCTGGTCATCCATCAGGTGATGTTTCTYCTCTCTGCAGGCTGGTCCAGCGAGTGCCTGCTGGAGTGGGACAGCTTCACCTCCCTGGCTGTCCCCAGCATGCTCATGATGTGCATCGAGTGGTGGACCTATGAAATCGGGAGCTTCTTGATAGGTCAGCGGAGAGGGGGAGTTGTGACCCAGAGCAGCGTCCAYGGCAGTCGTATGGGCTGAGAGCGGCTCTCCGCCGGGCACCTGAACCCAGCGCTGACCCTCTCCTCTCCCCCAGGCCTGCTGAGCGTCATGGAGCTCTCCGCCCAGTCCATCATCTACGAGGTGTCCGTCGTGGCTTTCATGGTAAGGGCTGGGGGTTAKTATTTCCCACCAGGGCTCCCTAGGGACAGTCCAGTACAGACACCCAGCAAAAATCAGCTCCAGCAAATCTCGGTCTTCCCCCTCTGCGCTTAAGCCTCTGCCTCCTCCTGCCTATCCCTTCRCTGGAGATGTTTTAAATTAAACCCTACACTCCGTCTCCCTCTCTGCCGGGTGGTTATTCCGCTTTGCTGCGATGGCCCCATTACCCGGACGCACACGCGAGCCTCAGCCCTGTGGTTACAGATCCCCTTGGGGCTCGGCACGGCCGCCAGCGTGCAGGTGGGGAACGCGCTGGGCGCCGGCGACGTCGAGACGGCCAAGAGATCCTCCTCCACCAGCCTGCTCTGCACAGGTCAGGCCGCCCGCCCGCCGGGAAGCCTCTGCCGGGGCTCCTTCCAGGCACAGCAGGAGCAGGGAGCGTTGGCAGCTCTCTGCCCGCGGCACACACCGGTGTCTCCTGCTCTCTCCCTYCGGCTGCTCCCGAGCTCCCCGTCACAGCCGGGCCAGGCTCAGCACTTTGCTCTGTTTTTCAGCGGGGTTTTGCACAGCCATGGGGGCCACTTTAGCCGCCCTGAAGGACGTGCTGGGATACATCTTCACCAGCGACAAGTGAGTGGCCCYGGCTCTCGGCCCTGGCCTGCAGAGGTTGGTTCCCAAAAGCCATCCTTGGCTCTTCTCTGTCCCCAGGGATATCGTTGACTTGGTGGCCTGGGTCATGCCTGTCTACGTTGTCTTCCACTTGTTTGAAGCCATGTGTGTAAGTCCCTGGGGATGCTGCTGCTTTCGGTAGGGGACCTTGGTGCTGAGCAGCAGCACCGCAGGTCGGTCGGTCGGGGGTCCCTCAGGCTGCCGGTGGGCACCGGCACGCGCACCGGGACCCTGCAGAGCTCCTGGGCCACCCCTTAGAAAACACCAAGTGCACAAAGAGATGCCGACCCACAGGACCAGGCAGGGACACAGAAATAACCGGGCAGAAGTGGAGAGCTGTTTCACCACCAGGCTGGTTCACCAGCCCCCAGGCAGCGGCAGAGCCCCGAATTCGGCCAAGGCAGCGCTCCCGGCCCTGGCCCCAGCCCCTCTCCCTCTCCCCGGCAGGGCGCCTGCAGCGGGGTGCTCAGAGGCATAGGAAAGCAGAAATTCGGTGCCATCCTCAATGCCGTGAGCTACTACGGTGTGGGCCTGCCCCTGGGAGCCGTGCTGCTCTTCGTGGCCAGGATTGGCGTCATAGGTACCGACCCCCGGGCACGCAGCTCTGCATGCCCCCGAATCCCCCGCGGGTAGATGTGGCTCCCCCCAGCTCCACCGATGGCTCGCCGTGACCCTCCCACCTGGCTCTGCCCTCCTACCTGGCTGGGGACTGGACACACTGGGGTGAACTGGGATGGCCCCTGCAACTACTGAGAGCTTTTAATTGTACTGGGAAAAAGCAACCACCGCCAGGTCTGCCGGGCAGCCCCGCAGCAGGCGCCCACGGCCGCCCCATCCCCGTGTCCCTGCTGACCTCGGTGACGTCCCCTTCCTTGACTCGCTGTCCCGAGATGCCGTCTCGGTTGGGTTTGCTCTGGCCGTGGCACCCATCTGATGCCAGCGTGCCCTCCGCAGGCCTGTGGCTCAGCATGCTCGTCTCCGTCTCCATCCTCTGCACCTGCTTCATCGCCTACATCTCCCGCGTGGACTGGAGGAAGGCGGCCGAGGAGGTAACCCGCGCGCCCACAGCATCCCGCCCTGCCAGCAGGAAGGTCCTCGGTGCCTCGGCTGGGATGAGACAGCATCACGGGCTCGATCCCACGGGCCAGCGCTGCCCAGGACCATGCTCCAGTGCCCCCAGCAAAACCCAGTGCTCCCGTGATCGCGGCCACGTTCCTGTATTCAGCTCCCTCCCACGCATGCACTCAACAGCCTCAAGGTTTCCCTCTGCACCTTGTGCCACCCTTGGTTGGGGAAATGAAGCACAAAGCAGACGGGGTGACYGAGGCTACCTCAGCCCTGCAGCCCTGAGCATCACCTTGTGCCCCAGCAGCTCCGGGGTTTCCACCAGCCAGCATCTCTCATTTCGGGCATCTTTCAGCTACACAGTGCCACTTCCAGCCAGGCGACACGTTGGCTTTGCTCRGTGGGGATTTCCCGCACCACGTGCCGCCGGCTAAACCCAGCGCGTTCCCTCYCCCAGGCTCAGCGCCGCGCAGGAGTGACCCAGCTGCCGCCGGAGGAGCCGAACCCGGGCCCCGAACCCTCCTGCAAGGCGCTTCCCTCTGGTGTGGGGTCACCCCCACCGCCCCCCACTTACTCCCCCGCCATGGCGGTGCGGGGGTGTGTAGGTACGGCCAGGAGCTGGGCGCTGCGTGCGGTGGTGGGTTTGGGTGCAGGAAGGGTCCGCRAGGACTCACATAAGCCAGGAACAAGCCCACAAAATGGGGGTGCAGCGCAGTGCTGGTGATGCCCTCRGTTACTGGGAAAACAGTAATTACAAGGGTGGGCTCGGGAGGGTGACAGAGGGCTGGGGCACCCTGGGCAGTTCTCACCTTGCAGACACCAGGTCCCACCAAAGCTCTGTCAAGGGCTGGAGATCTCCATGCTCTGGGCCGCTCATAACGTGCTTTCAGACCTCGAACAAAACCCTCCCAAGAAACCCCTCAATTCCTCCCAAAAGCCCTCGGCGACGCTGCCCCGTTCTCCTTGCAGCGGGAGTGGATGTGCAGAACGGCGTCGTGCTCACGGGCATCACCAGGCTGGAGGGACCGAYGTACCAGCTGGAGCCCCAGGAAGCCACGCCGGCCACGTCCCCTCCGGCCACCCCCATGGCCACCAAGGAGCTGATCATCCGGCGCGGGCTGGCGGTGGCCGCAGCCATTGCAGTACTTGCGCTCGGCATTGTCATAAAGCTGATGACCAGCAAACACTGACTTGCACCAGGGACTCTGGGGACTTTGCTTTGGGGGCGAAAGCCCCTCCTGACGGATGGACGTACAAAGCACAGACCGGCCAGCGAGAGAACCCAGCACACGCCTGTCCCACGGGAGCCAAAGGGCCCCCCGTCAGCATTCGGCAGCACCTGCTCAGACGGCGCTCGGGAACGGGCCCTGCGGCTGCTCCAACACCCAAAACGCGGCTCTGGGCTGTCCGACRCACACCGAGCGTGGGGGTAACCCCCTCCAGCCTGCGCTGCTGGCTATCGCCCGCCGACCAGAGCTGAGCACAGCCCAGCTCACACCGCTGCTCCGTGACAAATGCCAAATAAAGAATAAATCCAGCTGGACTCAGGCTGGCTCCTTTGGGTGGAGGCTGAGGGCAGGGCTCGGGCCGGAGSAGGGGAACATCCGATGCTGGGGGCTGCAGCCCATGCGGGAGCCTGGAGCATGTGGGTCTTGCCCTGCCCCAGGTGGCCTGCACAGTAAAACAAAGGTTTTATTCAGCAAGGCTCAAGGTCAGCTTTCAGTTACAAGTTTGGAGGTMAAAGACTACCAGTAAACCAATAAAAAAAGGGAAATTCCATTACAGATGCGATGGCTGGCTGCTCAGCCACTCTGGCCAAGGTCTTCCCCAGACCGGGGCTCCGGTCGCAGCAACACCCCTGCCATTGCCCCCAGCAGCCCCAAATGCARCGCACCAGCAGCGTGACAGTCCCCACTGCTCCTCGAGTCCTTGGGGCAGAGTGTGGCCACAGCTCAAAAAGCCTTTGCTGTCACCTCAGGTAGCCTTTGCACACCTTGCATGGCTGAAGGTGGTTTCCCCTGCAACGAGACATCACACGTTCGGTCATGAGTCCTTTGAAGGATGAGTCCTTTGAAGGATGGGGTGCTGCAGGTTCTCTTTCCCTCTGCTCTGGGGACAGCCAGCCTGGACTGTCCCCATCAGTAAGACCCACATTTTGTTAGGCTTATTGCTGGTATGAGACGGCTTTCTATGAGCATCACGCAAGACGTTACGTAGATAACAGGCTGAGTAACAACTGCCTTGGTTTTGATATCCTTGTGACAAACGATTCCCCTGTTCCCAAGAGCTTTTAGACAGGCTCCTGTTTGCAAAGCAGGGCAGGTGCTGCCTCCTGCCACCGGCTGCCACTCACTGCTGAGGCGTGACCAACGGTGTAGGTCTCCAGCTCGGAGCTTCATCTGCTTTAGGTGCGTTTCATTTGCTTCTACCTCTTTAGGGCTTTGGCTGCCTCGGAAGAAAAGAAATTGCAGCAAAACAACGTTCAGCACTAGGGCTGCAGGGAGCGAGTGGTGGGTTACAGGTCCGGTGTGCTGCTGACGGCTGATCACCCCTCTCTCGCCCGGGGGACCCCATCTGGAGAGGCACAGAAACAAGGCTGAGTCCCGCAGGGAGGGAGCAGAGGCCGAGGCAACGGGGCGATGGAGGCTGAGACCAGGTGGGGCTCAGGGGACAGAGCTGGGAACATGCACTCACGTGGACAGCAAAGAGCCAAAGCTCATCTCTGCCACCACCGCTGCCACATTCCCCAGCAGGACCAAGGTGATCAGTCCAATCCAGCCCTCGTTAAACCGCTTCAGGACGAAGAACTTGGCCCAAATCCACCTTCTTCTGGCTGACAGGTGGGTACCGGAGTTTGTTCGCACCCTCCATCTTCAGGTCCTTGATCAAGCAGGAGCGGTGGTGGGGGAAGATCTCAAAGCTGTGCTTGCCGTGGTAGGCGCCCATCCCGCTGTTACCTGAGGGACACAACCCAGGCAGGTCACACCACAGGCTCAGCCAGCCAAACCTTGAGGCCACTTGAGGCCACCAGCAGGGCAAGAAGCAGCACAGGAAAATTCCAGTTGCTTGCCAGCCGCAGTGCATGTTACCTACCCTGCATCTGCCTTGCTGCCGTTTAAAAAGCACAGCTTCTCCTCTGTATTCCTTCAGAGAAGACAACTGTTCCCTTCTCTCTGCAGCACTTCTCAGTCTCTAAGATGTCCATCCATACTCYATCCCTCTTCTTCCCCACCCCGTTTTCACTACACACTCTCCAGTACTTCACTGTGTCCCTGCGTGTGCTGTTCCCTGTGCCCCTGAGCCGTCTCCAGCCCTTCCCTGGATTTAGCTTCCTCTCAAAGCACCATGCCAAGGCTCTGAGATCCGACCGGTGCTGTGTGAGAAGGGTTTCCTGAGGAGCCCTGCAGCGTACACCCTCCGTTTTCCAATTCCAGGACTGCACGTGCCGTTCACAGCGGCAGAACGCTGCTGGTTCACATTCAGCTGGTGAGCACTTAACACCCAAACCCTCTTCTGCAAAGCTCCTGTAGTTCCAATTCTCCCCAAGCTGAAGTCCTACCCTTCCTCCTGCAATTACTGCTAATCACTCCGATCGCAGCTCATGTTTTTAACGCACCTTTCACATCAGTCTGCACTAAATGCTTCAATCTTCCCAAAAACACACCCAAAGGTTTTTCTCTTTTGGCCCCTTCCCTAATGTACTCCCAGAATTTGTTACTGAAATCTGCCCCAAAGAGACCCTTCGGCTGTAACAGGCGCAGGGGTACTTGGACAGAAACCAACTGCTGCTGTTCCCYGGGTTACATCGTGCATCAAGCCACAACATTTAAGGAGCTCCAGTAACTTACCGACACCACCAAAGGGTAAGGTTGAGAGGAAATAATGCATGATGACATCATTTCCAGTAACACCCCCACTGGAGGTTTCTGAGATGACTTTCTTGATTAACTGACAAAAGAAAAAAAAAAAAGAACAGAACATTAAAAGGCCCAGAAGAGACCAGACCACGTAACTGAGCAGGACTGCGAGGGGAGCTACGAGCCAACAGACCATCGCGTTAATTCCCTCACCCTCATTCAGACGAGCCCTCTCCATGCAATGTTAACTCAAAGAACATGGGAAAGTTCAGAGGAGGGATGTGAAAGCTGGAAACCTGGGAGCTTGCCTCCCTAGCAATATATTAAAAGTAACTAAATTAATCATGAAAGACTACATGGCATTAAAGAGGAAATTCAGCCTTTTATCCTTCTATTTCACAAAGTCATGCAAATGCAAAGCACTTCAGCAGGGGACTAGGAGCCACCAGCAGCTCTAGGGACACTGGTGGTCCCCTTTGAGAAAAACGCTGCGATTCACAAGCAAAGAGGAGCCACCACGGGCCCTGCGGGGAGCCGTGCCTGGGACTGGCCACGTTCAGGATCGAACTGCRCAGAGACGCCTCCGTGGGGGAGCACAGCCCAGACCCACCTTCTTGTTGTTCGAGAAGACATACAGGGCAAGGGGCTTCTCACGACGGTTGATGAACTCAATGGCTTCGTCCACACTCTTCACGGTCAGAATGGGAAGGACTGGTCCAAAGATTTCCTCCTCCATCACCTTTGACTCCGGAGAAACATCGGTGAGGACAGTTGGTGCTGAGGCAAACAGGATGGCAGGAGATGGCGTGAGCAGGACAGAAGACATGGTCAATCACAGGACCTCATCCTGGGCACTGCCTCTGTGCAACACACACCAAGCAAGCCACAGACACACACACAGCCCCCAAAAGGCACCCACGACCACCTCCCCTCCCCAACAGCTGCCAGAAGCACCTATGAAGCAGGAGGCCTCATCAATCTCTCCCCCGTGAGCGATCTTCTGCCCTTCCAGCAGGCCAGCGACCCTCTTGAAGTGACGCTTGTTGATGATCCTTTCGTAATCCGGAGATGACTTCACGTCTTCCCCATAGAATTCCTGCCAAAGGGCACAGCAGAACCAAAGCGCTCGACAAACCTTCACAACAGCCACAGCTCCAGGGCTGCAGCTACAAAACTCRGACCTGGGCTGTAACGGGGACAACTCCCACAGCACGAGGAACTTCACGCTCACCTGCAGAGTYGCCTTGATGTTCTCCACCACTTTGCTCTGGATGGACGGGTCGCAGAGGATGTAGTCCGGGGCGATGCAGGTTTGCCCACAGTTCATGTACTTCCCCCATGTTATMCGCCTACGGGAGAAAGGGAGATGGTTTCTCCATCGTCAGTCCCTTCCAGCCCCCACAGCCCAAAYGACAACGCCTGAGCAACACCCGCAGCCTGGGGACAATGGCCCAGAGATGTCCACCTGCCTCACGGGGTCCCTGCCCCACCGCTGAGCCCCTGCCAAGGGCTTTAAGAGCCTGACCTGCAGCTGGTCACAGTCCTTGTCGATGTAGCAGGGGCTCTTCCCACCCAGCTCCAGGGTGACGGGCGTCAGGTCCTTGGCGGCCRCTGCCATCACCATTTTGCCCACCGTGGAGTTGCTAGATGTGATCGAGTCTCTGCYTCAGCAGTGCTATCGTCTCAGCTGCTCCTGCGGTGACCACGGGGTCCAGCTCCTGTGGGGCGMGTGTGTGGGGTCACCCCAACCCGGCGCATCCCGCAGCGCAGAGACACCCAGGCAGCGATGCGGGGCTGCACTCACCCAGTCAAGGTACTGGGGAAGGAGATCAGCCACCAGCTGAGCCACGTTCTCACTCAACTCTGACGGCTTCACCACCACGGCATTGCTACAAGACAAACCCAGCATGGCCACCGAGCCCTCGTGCTCCTCTCCCGCCTCCCACAGCACCCGCCCACGGCCCCACCAAGGACAGGGGCTGCAGTGGGTCCCCACCTGCTGCAATGGCCCCRATCAAAGGCTGCATGACCAGGACGAAGGGGTAGTTCCAAGCCCCGATGATCAGCACCACCCCCAGCGGCTCGGGGCAGATGTAGGCCTCGTCCCGCATCGTCAGCAAGTTCCTCTGCACAGGTCGAGGGGCCGTCCATGAYGGCAGCTTGTCCGTGGCCMGGGCCAGCTCCCCCAGCACGCCCAYGATCTCATGGCTGTAGGCGTTGGGTGCACTCTGCAATGACAGGGAGCTCGGGGAGGGGATGGCAAAGGCACCCACCTCCTGCACCCGCTGCGGCAGCCCAGGGAGGCAGGACAAGGTCATCTGGGACCATGGGAGACATCAGCAAAAGCCATCTGGCACGGCAAAGGCAGTCCTTGGGGTTGCTGCTTTCCTGAGGGCTGATGACTGTCCATGCACAGCAGAAGGGAGAAACCCCCCACCAACCCAGACCTTGTGCAGATCCRCCTTGATGGCTGCCAGGATGTCCTTCTCCTGCACCATCCGCTCCAGGGCCTTCAGCTGCTGCATCCTGAACTCCAGCGAGCGGCACCGGCCCGAGTTGAAGGCGGCTCTYGCCCGTCCAACGATCTGCTGCATCTTCTCCATGGCTGCTCAGCGCTGCGGGGAGGGAGCAGCAAGACCCAGCTCACTACRGGGACATCGAGGGCTGCTCAGGACTGGGAACACTCAACATGGGACCACCACCAAGAGATGTCCCACCTGGAGCAAGGCTGGGAGATGTCCTCCTGCTCCCAAGGTGACTGCTCAGAGCTCCCACCCTGCAATGCTCCGTCCTACCTGTGCAGGATCCACCGACGGAGGGCACCTCTCATGGCAACCCAGCATCTCTGGGGATGGCTGATAGATCCTGTTCTGTAGGTGCTTTCTCCTAGCTTGGGGATACCCTTAAACCCACCAGCCACCCTACCCGCAGCTCACAGGGATGCTCCCGAGGAGATGAAGCATGGAGCTGTCCGTGGCCTCGGTGGGCAGCCAGCTGGAAGCAGAGCTGTGTGCCCGGAGCCAGCCTGCACCCATCTTCCCCGTAACTGCGAGGCCCTCGCGTGGCATCGCAGAAACATGAGGAAAGGTTGCGGAGGTTTCATCCTCCTTCCCGGGAGCAGTCTTTCATTTTTTAGTCAGGACAAGAGATCTGCCTGCAGTCCCTGCCTAACCAAAGGAGACACCGAGGTGCCCTTGCGATCGTTAAAATCTGCCCTTCCCTGCCCACCGCCGCAGCTGCGTCCCGCAGCCCCAATCCTGACCGAGAAAGCAGATGACTCATTAAAAAATGAAGAAAGGAAGAAAGTTACCTTCAGAGAAGCTTCTCTCTCTAGCAATCTCCCGCAGCGAGCGCAAGCAGGCGCAAGCTCTTCCCCTGACACGGCTCGGGAGCAATCTCTCCTGTCACAAGAGGACAGCTGGCCCGGGCTCAGGGTTCTCGCTAGATACAAGCTGCCCTTTACCCAGATATATCCTCACGCTGTGAATATGCGAGCCCTGGATAGCCACGTCCAGCCGGGGCGGTGACTCAGGGATTGCGAGAGACCACGTGGCTTTGCCCGCGTTGGGTGCACGGGGCCGGGGGAGCGCTTTCACGTGCCGCCGCGGCCGTCAGGAGCCAGCGAACGCGGCCCGCGCTATCGTGCGGATCTGGACAAACCCCGAACGGGCAACGCCTGCCGGTGGGAGGCAATCAGGGGATGGATTCGCACAGGACAGGAGGAGAAACAGTCCAGCTCCTCCGCAGCTCCTGGCACCGCCTCGCCCCACGCCCTGCCTGCCTSTGGCACCTCGTGGGCAGCCTGCCCGCGCTCCCCTGCCAGAGCCCTGGGGAGCCTTCCCCACGAGCAGGGAGGTCATCGGGGGGGGCAGAGGCACCTCGCAACACACGTGTGACATTCAGCCAAACCCGTGGCCAGAGCCGGGAGCAGCAGAGGACAGGCAGGATTCCCCAGRAGACTGCAGGGACTTACCACGCTCGGTTTATTATTTAAATTCTCAGTGTTTATTTAGTACTTGTAAAATTAAAAGGCTTAGCACGTTGATTTTCACCCRACATGAAGAAATCCCACCTATTGCACAGTAAAAATGGTCTACCCTATATTAATTGTACTTAATAATAATTTTTAAATTTTCCTTATTTAAACATCAACATTTCTAAGGTCCTTTCACCTTACATTTCTCCAGCATCCTCTCCCCAAGCTATAATAAGCCCCATATTATCTCCCAGTGCAAGATTATAGCAGACCCAGAAGCTTGAACACAAAGGAGTACACACTCTTTCAGTAATTGTTTTCCCTTGGAGGAATCTGACCAGGGATGGGTTTGTACTGGTTTTGGCTGGAATGGAGTTATTTTTCATCACAGTCGCTAAGTTTCTTCATAGTAGGACAGKGCTRTGTTTTGGATTCGTGACCAAAACAGTGTTGGTAACACACCCATGGTTTAGCTGTCGCTGAACAGTGCTTGCACAGCGTCAAGGTCTCCTTCTCACTGCCCTGCCAGCCAGTAGGCTGGAGTCGGCAAGAAGYGGGGAGGGGACACGGCYRGGAGAGCTGACYCCAAGTGACCAAAGGGACATTCCAGACCATATGACGTTGTGCTCAGTGATAAAAGCTGGGGGAGGAAAGAAGAGGAAGASGGGGGATATTGGGAGTTATGGCATCTGTCCTCCCAAGTCACCACTACGTGATGAAGCCCTGCTTTCCTGGGGATGGCTGAACATCTGCCTGTCGAGGGGAAGGAGTGATGAATTCCTTAATTTGCTTGCTTGCACGCCCACCTTTCACTTTACCTATTAAACYTGATCTCAACCTACAAGTTTTTTTGCTTTTACCCTTCCAATTTTCTTCCTCATCCCACTGGGGGAGTGAGYGAGCGGCTGTGTAGGGCTTGGGTACCCACCTGGGCTAACCCACAGCAGGGCACTTTGTGCTTCTCTGAACAGGCCTGGAAGTTCTTCTGTATGAGCATAAGACACTCTCATTAGCACAATATAGGCAGCGCAGGTATCATCTTTGTAATTTTCTAACTGCCAAATAATTKTTACAGGCACACGATGAAACCCAGAGCCCCAAAAAGGGTGTCAGCCTGCATCACCTGACCAGCTGCGGACAATTCTGGCTCATAGGAATCCATGAATATTTCACCTCAATTCGAGTGGGCACCTCACTAGATTTATTCATAACCATCACTATTGGTAAAACGCAGCAGCCAGCACAGCCTGTCTCAGACTCGTCACCAAGAGGGCGGTTGTTYGGAGCACGACAGAAGACAGACCATCCCGAAAACTGCAGGGGAAACACTGTCACAGCTGAAACTTAAGCTCCTGTTTGTCACTGAAGGAAGGTAAGCGGTTTGGTGCAAGGCACGGCGTRCGCGTCCCTGGAAGCAGCGCTCTGCATGGCATGGGGTGGAGGTAAGGACTGGTATTTCTCGCTCTGCATCCTCCTTTTGAGAGCTTGTACCCACTGGTCCCTCTGTTTCAGYATGGCTTTTTACTAAACAGGAGTCCAAGCCTTCTCTTGGTTAGTGCCTCCCTAAGGCTACTCTGTGTGCTCGACAGCTCACTGAAATAACCCAGTACAAAAGAAAAAAATTACTTCTCAGCTTAAGGAAACAGACACAAAGCGAGCACTCAAAGAGTATGACTTCCACATGGCGCCTTCTCCTCTCTTCAGTAGTAAACCACCTGTGAAAGCAAAACACAACACCAATGTCCTGTGAAGGATTTGCTGAAACAAAACCAACTCCCCTTCTAGAACAGCCTGAAGCAAAGCCCCTTCACTCAGGGTGACTTCCCCAGGGTCCAGCTCTCCTGCCTCCTGTCCCCTCGGCATGCACTGACTGCTGGTTATCTTGGACGCCGTACAAGCTCCGAGCGCTGCCAGGGAAAGCATTGCTCTCTGGCTCCAGGGGGAACCTTCCGCAAGCCCCACATTCACTACTCTAACAAGACTTGGCCTGATCTCAAATCAGGTCTACACACAGGAGAAGAAAAAGGCTCCTACCTCACTGTGACAGCCACAGCAGTGCTCTGAAACCTGCTCCTCCTTACCACACACTGAGCCAGCCCAGCCTCTGAACAGCCAGCACAATCAAGAGGGCTTTTCTCTTCAGCACAGAGTGGTGATTCTGAGAAAACCCAAATGATTTCAAGATGCCGTGAGTTTCCCCCTCTTCGCTGAGAAGCCATTCACCTAGACAGGGCCTGCCTCCCTGGCTGGTGCTTCAAGGYCTGAGCCAGTTGCTGGCTCTTACACCTCCTCCTAGACTCAGATATGCAGGCAGGTTATYTCCCCCTGCTTGTTGGGCTCCCGCACGTCTCCTTGCAGCAGTAACAACACAGAACAGACTGAAGGGCAGAGTCCTGCTCCACCCTGCCACCTCCTGTCCCCTCAGTGGCTGCTCCCTTAAGCCTACTAAACCCCCAGGATGCACAGCCAAGTTTGCAAGGAGTAGCCAGGGCAGGCACGCATAGTGCCTGGTCCGCCAGCCATGGAGGACCACCAGGGATCGCACTTGGAGTGATGCCTCCACCTCAGGAGGCATCTTGAGTCCTCCAGCCAGCATCAGCAGGCTTCTGGCTCCTGCAGAGAGGGGAGGACATCCCACCCTTCCGCACTACCCAGCCGGAAACAGGGGAGGAAATGGAAATAATTGAGCTAAGGTCAGATGGGGGCTGCAACTCGGCGAGGAACAAGAGCTCGTTGTAGCCCTAGGCTTTAGGACACAGCTTCCCTTCCGCAGGGCCCTGCGGCACAGAACCACAGCCGGCTGGGCTAGGCTGTGGAGCATCTCACAACGCCGCTGAAGAAAGCCCGGGAATCAAAATCATTCTAAAGAGACCTGTCTAAAACGTATCAACCTCTGCCTCTGGAGGGAGCTTCTCATGGGTGTTACCCACCAAGGCAGAGCAACAAATAGTAGAGCAGCCTAGGAGATTTCTCTGAGGACATTTCTGTTCTAGATAGCACTGGCAAGAGTGAGAAGCAGACCTTAATAATTTCAGGTGGGACAGATACCGTTAAGTCTCAAGACAGAAAATATAGGCCAGTCTCTAAGAAAGGACTGCAGCTGCAACGAGGGAACCTGCAGAAGATCAGATGAATTGCACATGCACTCATGTAGATGGCAAAGAGCCAAAGCTCACCTTTATCACCACCGCTGCCACAATCCCCAGCAGGGCCAAGGYGATCAGTCCAATCCAGCCCTTGTTAAACCGCTTCAAGATGAAGAACTTGGCCCAATCCACTTTGTTCTGGCTGATAGGTGGGTACCGGAGTTTGTTCGCACCCTCCATCTTCAGGTCCTTGATCAAGCAGGAGCGGCGGTGGGAGAAGGTCTCAAAGCTGTGCTTGCCGTGGTAGGCGCCCATCCCGCTGTTACCTGAGGGACACAACCCAGGCAGGTCACACCA
>JASVER010000089.1:1072988-1134084 GCA_030449065.1 Oceanodroma leucorhoa | reverse complement strand
TCGTGCTCCTCTCCCGCCTCCCACAGCACCCGCCCACGGTCCCACCAAGGACAGGGGCTGCAGTGGGTCCCCACCTGCTGCAATGGCCCCGATCAAAGGCTGCATGACCAGGACGAAGGGGTAGTTCCAGGCCCCGATGATCAGCACCACCCCCAGCGGCTCGGGGCAGATGTAGGCCTCGTCCCGCATCGTCAGCAGGTTCCTCTTCACAGGCTGAGGGGCTGCCCAGGACGGCAGCTTGTCCATGGTCAGGGCCAGCTCYGCCAGSACRCCCACGATCTCATGGCTGTAGGCGTTGGGCGCACTCTGCAATGACAGGGAGCTYGGGGAGGGGATGGCAAAGGCACCCACCTCCTGCACCCGCTGCGGCAGCCCAGCCAAGCAAGGTAAATTCTGCTGGCTTAAAGTGTCTGCCAGGGCAGTTACTGGTAGTGCTGCCCCAAAGGATGCCTAACAGAAGATGGTCAGTCCAGGTGCGTGGGGCTCAACGTGCAGCAGAAGCCAAAACCTGACAGCCAGGACCTGCCTTCGCAGTCCTGCCTCAGACTAGCTCCTTCTCAGAAATAAGGGCAGCAGACCTTGGCAGGCCACAGTGAGAACCGGGACCATGGGGAACATCAGCAAAAGCCATCCGGCACAGGCCCTTGGCCTTCCCACTTTCCCTTCCCGGCTGACCAATGTCCACACATGGCTGATAGGAGAAACCCCCCGACCCAGACCTTGCGCAGATCTGCCTTGATGGCTGCCAGGATGTCCTTCTCCTTCTCCTGCACCATCCGCTCCAGGGCCTTCAGCTGCTGCATCCTGAACTCCAGCGAGCGGCACCGGCCCGAGTTGAAGGCGGCTCTCGCCCGTCCAACGATCTGCTGCATCTTCTCCATGGCTGCTCAGCGCTGCGGGGAGGGAGCAGCAAGACCCAGCTCACTACGGGGCCTCCCTCCTCCAGACGGAAAGTGAGTTTCCCCACAAGCACCGGACACACTCTCAACCACCAGCTGCAATCCCACCTCCCCCGCTCGAGGGCCAACATCCGCTATAATTCGGTCCTAACCCGGCCGTATCTTTCCGAAACCTGAAATAATTTGTTGCAGTTCGTGACGCAGAAGAGTTTGCAAAGGAGCACAGGGAGCAAACGTCGCTACAACAGCAAGGGTGTCACGCAGGCAACCGAAGGGCAGCTGCCGGGCGGGGCGGAGGCGAGGGAAGGCAGCCCGTCCCCGCATCCCGGCACCGAGCACACCCAGCAAGGCCACGGCGAGCGCAGGGCCCCCGAGGGCGGCGCGGCCGGGGGCAGGCGGCCCCTCCGAGGAGCCCCAGGGATCCCCGAGCGCTAACCGGGCTGAAGCGAAAATCTCGACCGTGGGCCTCCCCCCCGCGCCCCGTGGCGGTGCCGCTRCCCCCGGGGAGGGCCCGGGGCCCCTCCGCCCACCGGGGCCGCCACCCGCCGGGGTCCCCGCTCGCCTCAGCCGCTTCCGCCTTCCGCTCACGTGACGGCCCCGCGCGCCCCCGGAGGTGGAATGGGAGAGGCCGCGGGGGCCACCACACTCCCCCCCACCCCGCCCCCCCCCCCCGGGCGGGCACAGAATGGAAGCGGCCAGCGCGGGGCGGGGCGGGGCGCGTGCCCCAGGGCTGAGGGGAGCGCGCGCAGCCCCGGACGGTGTCCGTCCCCCGCCATCCCCGTCCCGTCCCCGGTTTTCTGGCCGCAGGTTAACGGTCGGTGCCGGAGGAGGAGAGCGCGGTGTGAGAGCCGAGCGGCCCCGCGGCGGTGGGGGGAAGCGGCTTTGCCGGGSTGCTGAGCCCCTTCCGCCGCCGAGCGGGGACGGTGCAGCCGGCTGGGCTCCTGCGGAGGCAGCGGCGGGCAGGAACCAGAGCAGCGTCGTGTCGCAGCGGGCGTGAGCTCAGAGCTCAGGTAATGAAGAGAGGAAAGAGCAAAAAGACCAGAGCGGGGTGAAGAACGTGAACCGACAACCCCCCGGCGGCAGGAGCCGAGCAGGGTCCGCGGGAACAGGCAGCGGCTGCACCGCCAGTACCTTGATTCCCGGCGTCAGGGATGCTCCTTCCCTCGTCCCGGCGCCTCCGCTTCTGCGGGCTGCGTGGCGGAAGTGGCGGCTGCTCGCAAGGGCTGTCACTCCCCCGTAGGCTTCCCCGGGAGCTCCGCCGAGCCGGGGGTGGGAACTGGCTCTGGCACAAACCGGGACCCGGCGGGTTGTGAAATGCTGAGGGACGTGGGGGCTGAGAAACGCCTTGCGGGAGAACTGAGGGGCAAAGTCCCCCTCAGGGTTCCTTATCTAAGGAGGGTAAATGCCACCGGGCAGCTTTACCCCTCGGCTTTGCCCCTGCAGAGCAAATGCTGCGTGAACTCACYGAGCGCTTATCTGAGCCCGAGTGCTGGTGAAGGGAGGATGGTGCCTTTCCAGCAACCTCCTGCTCGGGTGGGAGGGAGAGACAAGTCGGTCAAGGAAAACTGGCCAGCAAGCGCTGAAAAYGCAGGTGGTGTTTTGTAGGAGGCAAGGCAATCAACGGGAATAGCCTGGTCAGGACAGTTGAATTAACCTTGGTACAGCAGTCGCATGGGAAACAAGCCAAAAAACAGCAGGGAAAGGAGCTGAGACAAGGCTGGGCTCATTCCAGTTAAAAATAGTCCTGCCCCAACTTGTTCTAAAAAATGCAAGGGGATTATTTGAAAATTACTCCCGGGTTGTTATGCGCTCCCATTTCTGACGCGCTTTTATACAGGCCATTTATTGCTAATCCTCCTCAGCTGAAACKATACCCAACTAAATCCCTGCCCACCACGCACCTCTGCAACACGCAGGGCCAGCAGCGGGGTGCTGGTGCCCAGGAGATGGGGCTAGCGTGGAGCATGTGCTCCCCCCCCGCCAAGTTTTGTGACATTTTCCCAGATCAGCACGGCTCTCCGAGGCTGGGGGGGGGTCCCTTTAGTTCAGTGGGCTGTGCCTGAGCCACATCTCCCCCCAGACACAAAGCCTGACTTCCGTGAAGACAATTGGCTTTGCTAACAACTCACGGGCTGCGGCTCAGCCAGCACGTGAACATTTCGCAAGCTATTGCACAAATCTCAGCAGTAAACAGTCTGCCATGGAAAAGAATGACATGAGCAACTGCCAATACTCACATGCAGAAGGCAACATGTGAAAGAAAAACAGGCTGGGCTTGACAGGGCCCTTGAATTTTGGTATATGAAAAGGAGCTGCGTTTGCATTCAAGACGCAGGTAGGAGAAGTGGGAACTTGCCTCACAGGAGCATTACCTGATGCAAACACACTCTCCTCGATCCTGTTAGCATCCTTGCACGCAGGGCAGGTTGGAGCTCTGTTCAGGCACCACGCTGTCGGGCGGTCCAAGGAAAACGAGAGAAGGAGTTAAGGCTACTGCAGTCAGAGTAAAAGTCCTCGAGCTCTCAGACTGGAGTATTACATTGTGCCTGGGGAAACAGTGCTGCAACGCATCCTCTGCAGGCAGCCCACTCACCAAGGGATGTCTGCAGGAGCAGGGAGGTGGTTATTTACCTACGTTTTCCAGAGTGCCCATTCTCCAGAGTCTGTAAAATTCTCACCCTTCAGCCTGAGGATTTTCAGGCCAGAGCAGTGCTTCTTGTGCTTGGCATCACACACTGGAGGCAAATGTCCCAGTTCCCAGTTCATCCCAGTGGCCAGGAGGCTGGTACTGTGCTATGCTTTCCCAGAAAACCTGGTCTTAAGGCTCCTTGGTATTCACAGAAATGAGACATCAGCAGTGTGGCTGCATCCTGGGAGATGGTCCCTCTTGGTCTTGGACATCTTTTAGCCAATTACGGACAGGAAACAAGGCTGAGGGCGTTTTAAGCGTTGCAAAATATCAGTCGAGTCTCCCTGAAGTGGCTGGGCGAGACACGTGGATTTCAGAGAAGTGTGGGATCTTGAGTGAGATGGAAGAATATCCCAGACAACACCCGATGAAACACATGGTCTGCAGCATGCTCCCCACGCCTAGGAGCTGACAGTATTTTCTATTTTTATTCAGTCACTAAGAAACAATAAAGAAGGGAACTATTTATGGGAAAGTAATTGAACTCCAGAGGAACTGGGAGGTAAGCAGCACTGGGGGTGCTCTAATCCCCAGCAGGAGACGTGCTGTCGAGCAGACTCCCTTCTCCCCCCCCCATTCCTCGCAGCCCCTTGCTCTCGGTCTCCTCTTGGAGTCAATTATAGCAAGGCACCGCGGTGAGCAGGCTCTTGCCCCACACTGGGCCTGGGGAGCATGCCTTTGTGCTGTTCCTTGCCCTGCTCCCAAGAGCATCCAGCAGAGCCTGGGTTGGGAGGACTTTGGATTAGAAGATAAGCTGCGCAGTATTTGGTTTCAAGAGTCCACCAAATAACACAGCTAATCAATAAACGTTTTTTTAGCTCACACACCACAGTCACAGAACTTCACATTTTTAGCTAGACTGACGATCCTCAGTTTCTGCTTCAGTGTCTACCTAGTCTAGAGCTCCAATGTTTTCTAAAAGTCACACAATCCGGCCAGTGGCACTAGAAAATGGGCAGATACAGAAGCCCAAACAGCACTCAATCATAAAAGCGGGTACACAAGATTAACAACAGGGAGAGGTTTTAAGGAACCTACACGAATAAATGCAGCTCAGTTCATTTATGGCATCGCTTGTTTTGAAAGCTGTGGCTGATCTCACATTTGCAAGAACAAGATACTGTGTAGTACAGAGCCATGGTCTGTGGGCTGCATTGTAGACATAGCTGGGGCCATGGAAAATGTGAAAGCGACACAAAGAAACAATGAAAATGATTGGCACAAAGACTGCACCAAGACTCAACAGCACCACTGGCATGTAGTTTGCTTTCAGCCCAAGAGGAGGGGGGAGCCTGCCACATACAAAAGCCTATTGAAAAGGTGTTTGTCCGAAGAAGCAGTGCCAAAACTCAGCTAGACTGGGCTCCAGCTGACTTAAAAGACCTCAAGAGAGGGGTTACTGAGCTATATTGCCCTGATCTACAGAAAGGAGGAACTATGTGGGCACTTATTAAAAAGCCACAGCCAGGGCTATGGCTCAGGTTGGATGGGGAAGTTCAGAATAAAAGGAGATTTGCTTAAAAGCCTAAAAGGCATCCTGGACGGTCAAAAAATAGTGGCAAACAGAGATCTGAGCAGACAAAAAAGTCAAAGGATCAAAATTTTTAAAAAAATCCCACAAAAAATAGGAGAGGAAGCAGGAGTCAAAAAGGAGGCGGGTCACAAGTCAGGTCACAAGCCAGCCGATCTGAATTTCAAAAGCYTCAACAAGCTTTGAAAGCAGCACTATCCAGCTTTACTTGCTCTAGATGAAAAAAGCAAGCTCCCCTTTTCGGTGCAGCTGGGCTGTGCACTGCACAGTGCTGTGACACCAGTGGATCACTGCCTCTGAACCCAGAGGTGACAATGGTAATACCTTGACATTGCTGTACGAGAAAGCAGCAAGAACTATGCAGAACCTAGCGAGTCCCAGGAACAACTTAAACCTCTCAACTGAAAAATRCCTCTCAGAATAATTCATATTATCTTAGTTGCAAGTTAAATTAGCTAGATTTCATTCTCTGTATCAGAGGAAGGGCTGAGAGTTTCAGTTCTTGCTTATAAAAAGCAGCAAGTGTCATGATCAAAATGTGGTTTAGATTCCTCAGTTGACATTATGGAGAGAGTGGAACAAGTATGGAACATGGTGCTCTTGAGTAGATGCTAGAGAGCTGAACTAGAAAAGCAGCACATAAAATATCTCCTTTCAAATTTATCTTTCAAAAGGCTGAAAAAAAGTATTTGGTAGAAACAAGCACCTGCTGTTCAATGCAGAGAGCTGAAGACAGGACAGCTTCAGGATCTTTGTGGAATGAGTTTATGCAGAAAGACAGGCCATGAACATTGGTCTCCTCCTCCTGAGAGCAGCAAACAAGAATAGCCCTTTTCTTCTCCTCCTGTTTGTGCAGCTGTAGTCTTGCTGGCAAGAGTGGAAGGAGAATGAGCTTGAATCCTGAGGAAAAAAAAAGAAAACCAACAAAAAACAGTGAGTTCTGGGAAAAGCAGCCTATCTCCTAGACTTGTGCATTAAGGTTTTTGCTTTGTTCCTAGATTMATGTTCAGACCTATCATTAGCATTCCCTGCTCACTCCTTCCCCATCCTGTTTTATCGTTATGTGCCAGTCACAAGTGTAGGGTTTTTTAAAATAATAAATTGGGAAAAATTTGATAGTACAACTAAGAAAATACAACAGCCACATACCAGCTACCACAGCGCACCTCAGCTGGGGAGAGGATATTAGCTACAAGCCTTTTTTTTGGTAAAGTTTGGACAGAAATTGTAACTTACTGCCAGTTTTTGTYAATCAGCTCTGTATTACGCTGTTCTGGCAGCCCAGACAGCTCCTCTTTGCTAGAGGCACCTTGTTGAAAGAACATACAGCTGGGACCCAGGAACCTACTTACCATATTTGTTTCCAAATCCAAGTTTAAAAAAAMMAAAMMAAAAAAMMCACAGGGTAAATTGTTTTCCTAAAGCAAGTGAAAACAAACTCGCGGACACTTTGTGCCAGAGCCATCCAGAGATAACGAACGGAACCAAGTCGCCCCATCCTGCCCTGGTGGCATGTCCAGCTGCTGAGGTGAACATCTCTTGACCCAAGCAGGGAACATTCGGCAACTGGTTTAACCAGCCAAGTACAGACCATTTCTTTGAAGTTAACGCCATTGGTTAGAGACACAGAAACTTGTTTTTACCATAGAAACACTTCTAGTGTCAGTATTTATTTTACCTTAATATACATTTATACAGGCCATAATAAAAAGGCTATTACGCAACAGTTCAGTGAGTTATTACCTAGTTACAAGAATAATGCATGCAATTACAAAGGAGAGGTAGAAACACCGTATTAAAGACCTAAAAATACAAACATTATATAAACAAACACTTTCAAATTAACTGTTGGAATTTCATACAGATAAATAAGGTAAAAAGTACATTACTCTGTCAAAGTAAAGGAAACACATGGTTATCCGAACACTGAAACAATATTTTGATGTGTAAGCCCTGTACAACTTTGTCAAATAGTTCAGACCACTGTGTTTAAGAGGATTAAAATGATTTTGTCCTGGAGAATGGTTTATTCAAGTATTCAAGCAGTTGAGTAACAAAAAAAAGTCCCAAAAATAAAGTATAGGAACCATTTCCAGAGAAGCTGATCTGCCTAAATACTTCGCAAATCGCTGTCCTGATGATCTCATGGGATGCTTGAAATGATAATGCCTATAAGGCTAAAGGAAGCTTCCCACCTCTCCCCCAAAATGCACACAAAATAATCCTGATTTTTCACACACAGCATGTAGATATTCTACATCAATTTATCAGCATCTCAAACCCCAACATTATTTTCTGGTTTTGCATGGTTCCTTGCAGAACCTTTCAGTTTACAGTATTTATTGTAATACTGCCCAAGAAACAAACTACAGAGAACTGTCATTACACCCCTAGAGACTGCAGGCATTAATGCACATATCGCATGCACAACAAAAGATGCAACCAAATCTATATAAAAAGCAAACAACCAGCAACTCAACAATGCTATTACTGAGAAAGTCCAGAGCAGTAGTTACTCAAGTATTAGACAATAGGTATAAAATGGAAAGGCTCACATGAATACAAGTTTTTACAGTTTGTTTGAAAGTCTTCTAGAAGCTACATTTGAAATTCTGAAAAGAATTTTATGTACACTGAAATGAAATTCAGTCAAGTCCATTGTGCCTTCTTTCTCTAATTTTTTTATATAGTTCTTCAAAAATGAATATACAATTGCTTTAGTAAATTAGTGCAAAACAAAATATTTTGGAAGAAGATCATCAAATTGTATCCACGTCAGCTGAAAACCCACTGGGGATTTTGCACAGATGGAGCGCAATTTCTTCCATTACCATCTTTCCCCCGTGTAAAAGAGTGCTTTCTCGCCATCCCTTCATATGACAAGCTGAGCCATGTTTACAACATGTGAGCTCCGGTACAAACCAGCTTAGCCTCGAAAGCTTCAAACAGCACTTGCACATGTTACGGTTTCCCAAATGCACTCCGCCACATTTTACTGACAACTTAAAAATATTTTTCACAAACTTTTGAGGGAATCTTCTGAGGAA
Organism: Oceanodroma leucorhoa; assembly: GCA_030449065.1. NCBI lineage: Eukaryota > Metazoa > Chordata > Aves > Procellariiformes > Oceanodroma > Oceanodroma leucorhoa. The sequence goes on along the minus strand of JASVER010000089.1, from coordinate 1,125,918 downwards.
AATGTCTTTTTGTACCTGATGCAGAAGGATCCACTCTCTATAAACCTCATGAGGAAAAAAAAAMCCTGATCATTCAAGTTCAAAGCACACATACAAGGATCAGTTTGAAATGTGAAGAGAGATTCTTTTAAATTCTGTTGCTAGGAAGAAAAAGGAGCTGTTGGATCGGTAAGGCAAGTGTACTTTTGGAATTTCTCCTCTTTGAATATGCTGCTGTTTCTTTGGTAGTCACCACAGAAATCTAAGAATCATCTTCCACGTGGGGCAGAACAAGGACAACAATTAAGCTGTAGTCAAAAAAAGTGCAGTATCACTGATGTGGTCCCTTATGTTCACACCATCTGGTCCTTGGGATATTCCTACTGCTCATATACAGCCACTGTGCTATAGCAAAGTGCGGAAAGCCTTCGCTCGATGCTAGATTTATCTGCAAACAGAGAGGTAAAAAAATAGGTGATGACTTCAGTGTTATTTTACAATGCATTAATTCAAAGTAATCTTCAATATTTTCATTATTCAACATAAACTTACATTTGTGTACATTTTCTATATCTGCAGGGTCTTGCAGTATTTTAGTCAGTCCTTCCAGCAGCAAGGCTGCTTTGTGGTATCGATATGTAATATCTTCAGTTTGCTGAAACATCTCATCCAGAGCTGCTGACTGAACCTGGAATCATTCAGGACATTCAGTTACATAAACTGCATTAGGAAAGTGATGAAATGAAAAATTCAAAATGAGTGATATAAGTGTCATTAAGAAACTACTTTTGAGCCTTAGTTTAGCTGATCTGTTKTTATAACTGTAAGACAACAAGATGAAGTCTGAGAGAATATAGCACCTGTGCTGTATTAACTAAGGATATTCTGCACATATAAGCTATGGAAGCACTTTTTGATCTTTTGTGTTTACATGTGTTACAACAACATATGACTAAATATGCTTGTTCTTATACCTACATTCTCTTGTAAAGAAGACAAATTAACTGTGCATGGCTACACCGTTATCAGGGTTAAGCACAATATTTGCCAGTATCTTTTGTGTGACACCTACGTTAAAAAGACTTCCCTCTCATCAAAAAAGCAGTTATTTTTCCTGTATCGTTACTGCATCTGCTCCATGGCAGATAGAAAGTTTATCAATTACATGAAAAAGCTTCCACATGTTTGCTACCATTTTTGCTTTGTATGGACAGGCTGGTGTTCTTCAAATGGACCTGGTAGATTGATGAAGCTACTTCTGTTGCTTCTATGCTTTAGTAAGCCTTACTAGATGAGACTTCAGCACACAGGGCTGTGTGGCTTAGGAGTTCATTTCCTAGCGTTTATGTACCAAATGKGCTGATGCAGGGGAAATGTCCCTGAGGAACAGTATATGCCAGGAACTTTAGCCACAGTTAAGGCAGGGCAGGAAAGAGAGTGAAAGACTAACAAAAATTACCATGAACAGAATTCTGGAAATTTATTTTTTTTTTCTAGAATAGAAACCATTCTCTTTTCTGGTTATGTAGAGGAGGTATGTGAGAGAAGGAAGCAATTCATCTCAATGTCTACCATTTAGGTAAAAGGAGTGACTTACCATTTCTACAGCACAGCTGTAGATGAGTTTCTCTGCAGTTACACTGTTGATTTCATCAATGAACCTCTGCTTGTCCGAAAAGAAACGATTCAACTTTTCCGTCAGTTTCTTGCACATGCCGATACAGAATTTGTATCTCTCATTGAGGCTTTTCACAACTGGAAGAAAGGCAAGAAGAAATTAGAAAAGAACAAAACAAAACAAAAMAACCCCAAACCCAACCAAACAACATCATAGCCTAAGTTCAGCTTTTCCCAGCACTAGCAAAGTCAATCTGTTTAAACTTGTGCTTTTAAWGTTTATTTACTCTGCCACTTCTATGAATTAAGTATATATCAAATAAYTTCCATTTCAAGTTAATAACTGCCCATTTCTTAACAGTTTCTAGCTGTATCTTTGTTTACCATCAGAATTGTGCAATTGTACTATCTACAATCCTCTTGTACAGAAGAAAACAAACAAATGTTGCAACTCAAGCTTTTTGAGTGATGTACCAGCAAAGAAAACTCACAAGCAAAGCAAATTAGATTATGTTGCATCTACCTTGCTTAACAGCAGTGGATGGGTTCAGTTTCCCCGATTTGACCTGTGCTTTAGCAAGATGCAGAGAAGATGCTAGTAACTGGGCAGCTTTCATATACAACACCAGCTGTTCTACTTGTCTAGGGAGGGAGGGGAAAAAAAAAAWAGTAATTATGTATCAAAACACCTTTTTTGAAAACATTCAAGCCATGGGCCGACATCACTTTTTAATCGCAACCCTACACAGGACCCAGCAGCAGCAGCAAAGGAAGACAGATGTTTCAAACCGACTCCACCCCTCCCTTCCCTTCACAAACACTGTCACGGGTTGAGAGTACATCTGGTGCTCTAGTAGCTGCAGCAGCAAATACAAACTGCTTTAATGGAGACATTTTAAAAAGGAACACTTATTCGTGGTGACTGACTGCCCGAGGTCAAATGTCTTACCACAAGTGACTGGGTGTACTTTTCTCGCAGCGTCATTTCCTATGCCCCTGGAATTCTCAGTTGTGAAAAGCAAACGCTTCACAGGGTTGTTGTGGGTGTGTGTTTTTTGTTTTGTTTTGGTTTGGTTTTTTTGTTGGTTTTTTTTTCAGGAAGAAGGCAGGAAGTGGAACTGCTTTTTCCCACCACTCCAAATTTCTCCTATTTTTCCTTGTTTTGTATTAGGGCTGATTGATTCCACTGAAAGAAAGTCAAATTTGGACACTCCTTCCCCCATTCCCAGCTTTCACCTCAGTGCTACTGCTTCAGCCTGGCCAACAGGAACAGAAGAGGGCTCAGATCTGACAGAAGCTGGTACACAAATTTCCAGGCTTAGAAATGCTATACTGCACCTCAGGCCTGAACTCCTCACCACTTTCCCCAACTTATGTGGCAGGCCAGCAAACACTGTCCTTTTATTTGTCTGCTAGCAAATGTCTCTCTATCCTTTCCAATCTGTCCTGTTGTTAAAAAACGTATGCTTATAAAAGATTCTATACAGTAAAACAATCACTCCCAACAAAGAGGGTATAGTCTGAACACATTTTTGACATATTCAATATTCACTAATTCTCTTGATACTATTTGACCGCATACTCACCCCCATTCTTTGCTTAGCTGGCTGATCTGATCAACAACTATGCTCTCTTGGATTTGGTACAGCGATACTGCAGAAGTACACAGGTCTGGGTTTCCTCCGCGTACTGCTGTCAGATCCAGAACACATTCTGTAAATGTCAGCATCATGTTTAGATGACGCAGTGTATCTGTATGTTCTCTCTGTCAGAGGGAAAGATGACAACAATTTAACCATTATAAGCCGTAAGGCAAACAAGTACACTTAAAACTCTTGCTAATAATTTGAGGATTTCTCGGTATGTCAATTCTATGCAGAAATCACACTGTAGTAGAGCCAGCGCTAGGGACTACAGAACCAAATGGGTCCAAACAGATCAACAGATAGTAACTTGTTCTCTCTTCATTAATGATTTCAAGATACTGTAGCTTATACTTAAAGAGTCTTTCAACAAAGCCAAAGGAATTGAGACATGGAGTTCTATGTTTGTTGAAACCTGAACAACTAAAGGAATCACAAGTGGGACATATTACTTGTTACTATATTATCAGCAACCCAAAAGTATGCTCGGCACTTGTATGAGAAGCCAGGAGGAACATTTGACTTTTATTATGTAACAGACTTGATACCTGCAAGAGGACTGATCTAAAGCATCATACTTATCTGCTTCACTCTAATTTACACTTTGATCTAGAATTATATTCTGTTAAAAGGTGGCTGTTGCCAAAGTTTACAATTTAAACTAAAAACCAATTGGAACTAACAACTCTCTGCTTCTTGGTGACTAAAACAGACACTAGATGCATAGTCTCTGCTAAAAAAAAAAAATTAGCCTTCAAAACTTATCAAACATATCTTAGCAATCTTTATAATCTTTTCATTAGTAATGCAGGTCTAAACACATTTTAAAATATCTGTGGGAAGAATACAGTGTACTGTCAAACATTCATGTTATAACATACAGATTCAATAGGGATCCAAACACCTTCCAGCAAGATGCGAATAAGAAAACAGAACAGCAATCTGCCTTGAGAAATTTACAGTCCAAGGATAGCATTCTGGTGAAAGACCATCCCAATTTGTCTTTTTAAAGTGTCACTCCTCCACACATTTTAAAAAATATAGGACACTCTTCCCACAAGTAGGATTTAATGTCATCCACTGGCTGCGAAGAAACAGTTAAAAACAATGCCCAGAGGGACATTGCTACTGTCAGCACCCACGTCCAGAGACTTGGCATTAAAACAGAGGCCTCTTTGGAAGGCTCTGGTGAACAAAAGCAGTCACGTTCCTTTAGTTACCTATTCAAATACATGAAATGCCAGGAGTAACTACCAAAGAGAAATTGGCCACAATTGAYACAGGAGTATTTTCAAGATCTGATATAGAGAGGAAACTATGAAGAGCACTGAGCAGTCCTGTTTTTACCATGTCTCTGTTTTAGCAGCATTATACATTATAAAACATTAAATTATTTTTTCTATACCTCCATTAAAGTTTCCTCAGGCAATTCGGGAGCTTCAAAAGTGATAAAGCCCTCTAAGCTGGGAGGCGAAGTACCATAAGGCATGTACTTCAGACTCGGAGCTGCCTCGGCTCCCGGAGGAGAAGAACCCATATAAATACCAGGAGGAGAGCCCATATATACACGGCCACTAGTAGAGCAGAGAGACCCTCCAGAACTGTTTGATCCAACTACAAGAAAAATAACACACACATTCAGTCTAACAGGTTGTTCCGTCTYGCAGCGCTGGGGCTGCAGATGATAACAAATGACAAATCAGTAGTCACCACAGATTCACTCTTGGGAGGTTCTCCTCATTGCTCCTTGCATCACTCTGTAGAGAATGCAAGGCTACACCTTAATGAACAGTGACTTTTTATAAGACAGATTCTGGGAAATGGTTGATAAGGATTCCAAGGCAGACAGTCCAACAGTACAAACCAAAGGCTGTGCTATAGTTCACAAAAGCACACTGCTGCAGACTCCKGCTCATCCTGAGCAGATGAACACCTTTACCTTGAGATCTTTGAATATTTGGCAACATAGCTGACACATGCCAAAATGCAGTCAGCTCACACCCCTTGTGTGTTGTTTCTGGTACAATGCACAGCAGCAGGCAAAAACGCAGAATCAGAAATCTAACTTTTCCTCTCCACCCTTGTCGTAGCGATCTATTATACCCCCTGTGGTAGAGTAAAGCTGTGTACACAGGAGGTTACATACCACTGTGTTATAAATCCATGCCTCTGGCCCTCTCTTTAGGAGAGAAAAGGCAGAGTYGCCTGATATCAATCTCTACTTTACAGAGCACTTTTACTGTACGGCCTAGAGGACCTACTGCGCAAGGCAGTAAGGAGGTTACTGGCCCAAGTAGTGGGCAAGCCTAAATACTGTGTTTGAGGACAGTCCACAGTTGTCAGGAAAGACTTACCTGAGGTGGTTCTTGTTCTGAGGACCATATGGGTGCAGGTAGGAGGGGTGGCGCTGCTTGGAGGRGACCCAACAGTAAACATGACAGCCCGAGAACTTGCCCCGCTTCCCATGGAAGGAGGTGCCATTGCAATTCCATAGGCCCCTGCTGGAGCTGGAAGAGAAAATTTCAGCAAGTTAGTCTCTATTACATATAATCATACCATTAAGTAACTATATGCAGTGAATTGGAACACTGTAACACAACGTGCTTTGATGTAGATCCAAGACTAGTTAGAAGTTCTGACAGCAAATAAAAGAAGCTGAGTGGACAGCCTTGGCGATACACAAAAAGAGTCAAGATGCAGTCTTCATATATCTTTTTACTCTCCATCTCTCTCCGCTCTACCCTCGCCTAGAAAAAAAGCAACAGAGGCTCTCCCTRAGAGCCTGAGAACAAAACCAGTCCTGCAGCAAAAGATACAACAGAACAATTCTAAAGGCAGAGCATGACAGGTCTGGACRCTAAAGACCAGCCCTGTCTGCAGAACTCCTTCCATCTGCTCAAAAACAAGGTGAGAACTCCTGGTGGCCACTTGTGGCAAGGACGAGCTGGGGGAGGGAGGAGGAGAAAAATGACCCAGAATTACATAAACTGGCTTTCATATGAAAACAAGGTGGAATTAGAAAATGAAACAGCCACCAATGTTGTATTAAAAATAAAACCAAACCAAAAAAAACCCAAACCCCTCTAGCCAGTATAGGCAGTTGAGATATTTCTGTGTTTGACACAGAAATAGATATTTTCCTCAGTTATTTTTAAAGCTATGCTAAAGAAATGGAACATATCCCCTTCAAAGATTAAAAAGCGCCTTCTGTACTGAGGCTAAAAATTGTCAGAACCAATTATCGAAGTTGGAAGCAGAACTGTATCTAGTTGGCACTCCATAAAAAACCTAGCACATRAAGACAGCTTGGATGTATCAATCTGTTCCTTACCTGTATCCATTGGTCGCTCAGTGTTGAGGCTGTCTGTACTGCCTTGATATAACTGGCCACCAAGGGTAGTCTTTACCTGTTGATCTGACAGCTTCCCAGTACTAACAGATCTAGACAGAAAAACGTATGAATTCACAACAAAGTTCTTCAGTAAGATCTTCCTATTTAACTTGCAACTAAGGCTGACTTTCAGATTCTTGGTATTTATTATAGAGAATTCTTCAACAAAAATACAGAAAATCTTGAAATCTCGCTGTTCATCATGGACCTACTGAAACAGAGCTAACCATAAAGAGACCTTTTTCTCTTAAAAATTTATATTGCAAATTTTGTCATGTAGATTTTCAAGCAAAAACTGAAAAGGCTTCACAGAGGCAATGAAATTCCATATTCAGATAATCAAAAGGGAACTAGACAGCAACGCAAAGTGCTGCAGGAAGTCCATGCTATATTTATACACAGTACAAAATGTTTCTATTGTATACATCAAACCTGAGCATCTCCTCACAGCTCACTTTTTGCATGCTCTTCCCCTCCACGTTGCTGTGCGCAATGTACATACCCACTCAACTTTACAGGTTATAAATACTACAATGCCTACCTGCCAAATGTAGTTTTACTGTGCTGTTCTCCTCCCTGCTTTTCACCTCCTTGGGTCGAGTGGAAGTGCGTGAAATCCCTTGGGTCAGTGATGTCTTTAGGCTGCAACGGGGTATCTACCGAGCCCTGGCGATTMGCCAGGGCCAGCAAGTTTGAGGACGCTTGAGTTTTAGGTATTTTGAAAGGAGCTGTTGCCTTTAAGAATCAAGACCAAGAACACACAAAAACCAAGGTTAGAACCCCAAACTATTCTTGGGCATTTTTTCAGGCAGCGTGTTACCACTTCACATTTTACTGACAATGGCAAACTTAACAAACCTTAGTAGGAGAGCCAATGATTGTTGGTAATGGAGTTTTGAACAGCCAGTCTGAACTCCTAGGTGATGATCCCATATGTTTGGTAGGTGATGTTCCCAAGCTACCTGGCCTACTTGGTTGTGGAGAATGACTGTATCCATACCCAGCATAGGATGGGCATACTGGGTCTGAATGCTGCTTTCTGAGCTTCTGCTTGTTTTGGTAAATATCTGTGAGAGTAGGAGCACTCTGCAACCTCGCTCCCATCAAAAGTGACTGTGGAGACTGAGATGGTGGTATCGGAGAACCTGTGGGAATGAAAAACAATGAAGTAAAATTCTACCTGCATTGCTTGGAAAATGTATCAATGAAGCCCAAAAAGCCAGTGATCAACATTAAACTGAAAGGAGATGGGACTGCAAATATCATGAGAGATGTTTGATCATCAACTCACTAGACGGCAAGGAGAATGGATTTAGCCTGTCGGCTATTTGGACTAAGACTACATTAAAYGGATGAGACATTCAAGCTGTCAAATAGGCAAGATTTCAGGGTGACAGCTGTACTGGCAGCCCCAGTACCTCTGGCAACCTGCATCAAGACAAAAAAAGTGGTTGGATTCAGCAGGAATGGCATAACCAATACTGAMATTTCAAGTGCAGCCACCAAGACTCTAGGTTGAATAGAGGTTCTTAAGTACTGGAATTATATTCTTGCAAACAAGTGTGTGAATGCAACATTGCATGTTAGTGACTTGTTTTGTAYGTAATGACTTCACTTGCAGACACAAAAGGCAGCTCATCTCATGGTTCCTGCCAAGAAAACTAGGTACCAAAAAGAACCAAATTATTCCGATGAAACAGTTTGGGATCATTACTTTGGGAAATCATTTACTTTTTAGTCTGTCAGACTGAATCTTTTTCAAAAGCTTACTATGTACAAAGGAAGTCCACACTTACGTATGAGTGCAAAGTTTCTCCTAAAGCAAATGGAAAAGCTACAAGCAGTCATTTAAACAGAGGGCTTTGGGGAAATCTCTCTTATGAACATCTCACCTACTCAAAGGTGCCCTTCCTCTTTCAAAATAAGGAACCTGAAATTTGATTAAATGGTCTCTTCCTTGTGATATTTTTATGTCYCATGATGAGGAACTGTGCAAAGTTACAAACAGTACATAAGAGTTCAGCTTTATGGCCACAGCTTCCCAGATAAAATGCCTATCTTAGTAACCTCAAAGAGCTGACACTGAAGTGACAATTTCACTCACGTTTTAAAAAAAAAAWAAWAWWAAAAAAAAAATGGCAGARCTGAAAATGAACCATAGTAACTAGATAAGATTTTTAAGAGCTGGCCAAGTCAATCTTCTGAAATAGGCTCTGTTTCATAAATGTATGCTCAAAAAACCATCAGAAACTACTTGCAGTTTGCTCAGTAAAGTGCCCAGCTGTTAAGACACATCTTTCAACCTTCTTAAGCCTATGCTTTTGCTAGTTAGATTTTGAATACGAGCTACTTCATCTTGATTTCATTCCACTCCATTAAACAGTATGTTTTAGAACAGCCTTTCTGCCTGCAGCTCCAGCAGAGGGATCAAGTCTATTTCTCACTAACTTCCCAGCCAAGAATTTGCTTGTTTGAAATCCCTCTGCTTGTCTCATAGCATTGAAAGTCCTCACCTGTCGTTTCAGAAACCAGTCTTAAATCTCACTGGTTACTGTTCTAGTGTCACTGCCACCAAAGGGAAGGCTTCTGAATTAGAAGTTTGTCCTCTGCTGCCACTGGCAGCAAGAGCAACTCAATTAGTTCAGAAGCTACATTACGACAGACATCTTCAGTCCTTAGGAAATCTCAGTACAGATGACCTCACTTCACCCAGAAGCAGAGACAGTTCCCATACCCATTAAACACTGAGAAACAGACTTGCTGCAATTTGTGGTATTCTACAAATAGAAATACCACTGCAATAATTTGAAATTAAGAAATAAAGTCAAGTAGGAAAAGAATGCAGAAAACAGATGAAGAAATGAAACATTAAAAACCCTTACAGCCATAAAAACTATGTGCTGTGGTATGTTACAAGTACAAGTCAGTTTAACACTGGCAAAAGGCACTAAACCAACAGCCCTACAAAATTCTATCSAAAGAAAAGATGCAACAAAAACAGCATACACACTGCTTTGTATTCTCTTCAACATACCCTCCCCCCCCTTTTTTTTTTTAAGAGAAGAGACTATTTCAGATCTCAGGATTCACTTATTCCCTGTCTTTTGTTGAGACTGCCAATGGCACAGCAATTATGAAGGCAATTTTTGAGACACGCCACAGAACTTATTTCATATGGATGAAACCATTCCCAGATATTTGAAGTATGGCTYCTCCAAGAAACGAAGGCTCTATCATCTCCAGATGATTCTGCAAAGTGTTTAAATAGGGGAAAAACCCACAACAGTTTCAACCCCACCTCTTAGAAAGTAAAAATAAAGAGTATAACCAGTATTTTAGATAAAGAAGAAATTGCACCCAAAATRTGCACAGAGCAAAAGAACGTGTTGCTGAATTGCATATTCTTATGCCCAATCCTCTGGCATTACAGTGTGATTCCATCTTTAACAGTCTCGGAACATCTTCAAGTCCTATTTCTCCTTGATCTTTTGCTGGCATGCCATAATAATTTATGACTTGCAAAGCTTACTGAATGCTTAGCAACACTAACATCAGGTCCCAGTCAATTTCCTAAGGGAATGACSAAAACGTGCTGCACGCTGTTCACTGGCAGTTCTTCCTCCCTTTTCTGAGGACTGGCATGACAGAGCAGGTCTATCAAAACCAGATTCCGAGAATCATGTTACTACCATTCATTATAATCCATCCACTTCCATCCCTGTTTAAAGACAGGCATTATCAGACTTGCTTTTTCATCTTAAGAAAAAGAAACTTCAGTCGCTCTCTTATTGTGTAGGGAATTAGTTATGGGGAAAGGTGTTTTGATACAGCCACAATTGGGCTAAGTTTCTACAGAAACTCAGTGCACCACTTACCCYGTGTCTCCTATTAACCCATGCTAAYGTAGTGCTGGCTCTCCTCCCCCTTCACAAAACGCTTTAGAACCTCTGTCAAAATAGTACTGGTTGCATTGTCCAAAGTCACTCACCTGAGAAGTTTCTACTCCTTGATTCATGTCCTTGAAGTTGCCCACAACAACARTGTCCAAGCTGCTCAGGTATGGTTCCAACTATGCAAACAAAACCAAAATGTGAATTTACATTTTTTTATACTTCACCTACAAATGAAGGTAAAGCAAAATAAAATCTAGTTAGTTTACTTCTGTGAATCACTTAACAGAAATTATTTCTGCAAACGTGACCTAATTGGGCAGATTTTGGTTTAAGATAATTTCAAGCAAGAATCAGTGTTCTGAATTACTGTTTCAGATAAACCACCACTAATTGCTAAGAATTTATGGGCTTACCTAGTGGTGAAGGAGAATACGGTCTAGAAGATCCTGTGGATAACCTGCGCCCAACACCTTGTGCAGTGTCAGCTGGTACTGGAGAACAGGAGCCCATCTTCATGAAGCCCATTGGGCTAGTATTTGAGCGTCTCACAACCCCAGCTCTAACAAGGTGAAAAGAACAATTACACACACTATAGTAACTGTGGTTCCTTGAGATAAGCTTCAGAATCCCCTAAGGAGTATAACTATCAGTTAAAGAAAATACTGATATTTAAAGACAAAGCTATGACGCTGAAGCTTATTAAGCTAATAACTTAAGCTAAGCTTCCCATACTGAAAACAAGCAAGAGTTAATTCCCTTTTTTCACATCGACTTTTTAACTTCCAATGCCATAATGGTCTGTTAACTGGAGAAAACTAAAACAGATATCCCTTTGTACATGGATTCTTAATCTTCRAACAACTTGACACCAAATTTTGAATTTGACTATCAAGCAAAATGTATTGCTGCAAATGCCCATTTTTATGTCAACAAAGATTATGACTAAGTTCTCATATTGGGTCTGGTACACAGGTCAGATAACTGAAAACAGATTATTTAAGGGAAAGGCACTTCCCCAAGTGTAGCAACTATTATGAAATCAGAGATCCTGAAAAAAAATGCAAGGAACCACGAGGTTTGTTTTTGTAAAGATCTCCAGAGTTCTGAGTAGTCTTTTTCTGAGTCTTTGACCTTCACCATCCTGATCCTGTATACCACAAGGCAGAGAATAAGTCTGGCACACTAGAGCTTTGTAAWAAGACAAGCGGGTTAACTAGCACGCCAAAAATTGTTTCCTTGATATTCTACAGAACAATGCATTCATCTCATCACCACATGTGTGAAAACAAAACATAACTTATTACTGACTTTCTAGTTTATGATGTAATGCCATATAATACACAAAGAGGAATAAAAAAAAAAGCAAGATTTCATCTTTTTACCTTCTTGGGTTGCATTTGAGTGAAAGAACAAGCTCATTTTGTTTTCGTGAAAAATTTCAAGCACCCATCCAACAATCTTGAGATTGTGAAGGACTATTATTTGTTATCATTAAAATGTCTCCTCAGTATGTTTTTGTGTAGGAAAAAAAATGACATCAGCAAGAAAGCACGGACATCTGTCAGAGTACAAACACAAGCCAGAACCAAGAAAAAGGAGTTTAAAAAAACCAAACTCACCTTGGTGATCCGTGGGGGTTTGACACGGGGCTGGCAGTAGAGGAGAGGTTCTGTTCTATGCGCTGGTAATTCCGTAGCTGAGTGGGAACCGGGATAGGTGCTGTTTCGCTGCGGGGGGATACCGAAGGCTGACAATGCCTGAGGTTGGAAGGTATGAAGACAGGAGATGAATATAGGTAACCAGGTCTCTCTCTGAATTGTACCATTGTTGAAATTTCAAGAAAATCTAGAAAACAGGCAAATAAGCTGCTTCTGCACTCCCTACGTGCAGTATGATCTTAGCTTGTCCTAACCTAGCTCTAACACTTCACAGAGGAAGATCAGGAACTGTTCGTTACTAACTACCCTTCTCATACTGGCTAGTATCAGATCGAGCTGAGAGTGCAGTACTAGCTGAAGCACTTCGTCACGCACCACAGCAATCTATAGATCCCTCCGACTTCCTGCCAATCAGCCCGGTTTGTTTACCACGCTTCAAAATAGCGTTCTAGGAAAACCCACTGCGCTAAGAACAGGAAGTTCAGCAGCAGGGCTGGAATGTGTACAAAAGCCACTAAAGCACAGTCGGAGATATCCCAAGAGACACCGTGAACTCGCAGAAGGAAAACATGTTATGTAACCAACCCCTGACAAAATGACCAAAACCACACACCTGAACATTAATCCACAGACTCAAACTGCAGATTAGCATCACCCAAGTCCAACTGCAGTGTCAGTGACCTGGCTTACCTCAGTGTACTATCTGATAAGGGAATCAAAGCACTGCAACGTAATCAGTTACCAACACTTTTAAAGGAAGACAGAATTCAGTGGAAAGAATTTCAAATGAATGGGCTTTTTAGAAGATAAACAGTCTAGTATCTGGTGCTTTATTGACCACCTCTTAAGAGAAAGATTAGAAATTCTTAGAGGAAGTGTGAAAAAAGTCCTACCATGAGCTCTAGAAAACAAGTAGTCACAGCACTCACAGGCTACAGCTGAACAGAAATCTGAGTGTCAAACTGCATTTGTCCTGTTCTCTTTGCTACCTCCAAGAATGAAATACTGCTTCCTAATACGCGTAGAGCTTCCTTAGCAAAAGAAATAAAGTTTGTCCTGTTATTGCCACCTAGTTTCTAGATACTACCGAGTAATTTGAGAGTCAACTGTGAGCACACAGTTGGCGAAAGGCCTGAAAGCTTCCACGCAAGGAGAAGGTCTCACAAGTGGAAACCACACAAAGGCAGCTGGCAGCCTGCTTCGACTAACACAACACGCTGAGGTAGCACAGGGAGGCTCCCTGAGCCCGACCCCCGGGAGAGGGGAAGCAGATGTTATTTAAATTGTGGCAGTGACACTGAGGAGGCCATGAAGGCACTTCAACTTCTAAAGTACTCAGCATGGAAAATGCCTTCCCCTGCTCTCACGCAGCCTTGCAGGTAGATCCAAGCAAGCTCTGCGCGCCGTGAGCTAACTGGAGGCAGCAAGGCTGTGTTTGCGTGGCGGAGAGGCACGGTACAGTACTTGGCCTTCCATCGGGGCTCCCCAGCTCAGGCCCAAAGCTAAGCTCTGGTTAGGCATCCTCGAGTCTGATGCGGTTTGTTACTGGTGAGAGAAAATGCAATACAGATGTGTGCAGAGTTGCATGCAAATCTTGTTTCTGTGAGATCCAGAGAACAAAATCAGCAATTAACCACAGGAGAGTGAACCRCCTCTACCTATTCTGCCCATTCTGGCTGGAGCCCGAGAAGTGTTACAGCTTCTTCTACGTGACATAAAGCAGCGTWACTATGGGTACAATTCATTCAGTCTGATCAGCTAATCAGAAAAATTCACTGTTTCATAGGGCATGATCTTTTGTTTAAAAATAAAATCAYACACTATGAAAAGAACATTTCTCAGGAAATAAAAAAACAAAGCCAAAACCCMAAAGCAGCATCTTGCAGAATATCACACGCTCTGCTTCCTTCAGACCATGCCCCAAGCAGCCAATTAGTTACCAAATTTACTCAACCAATAATTAAATCAAAYCATTACAGTACAAACACTGAAAGTGTGAACAGTAGGCACCTGTTTCTAATCACATGACCATTTAGCTCTTAAATTAGTAATGTACAGATAACTGGCATATTTTCATAAAGCCTGTAACTCTAAAAACTGTGACGCCTGACACAATTTAAAATAGGAAATTACAATGTATTTATAATACATTGTACATGGCCAATCCAGAGCAAATGGATCTTTACAGACAAACCATCCCCATTATCTGCCCTTAAGCATAAAAGGTAACTCTAAAGCTGTATTGATAGCCCATGTCAGCAGATTTCACAAACTGCACAAAGATCAGCACAAAGTAGCAAACTTTTCTTGTGACAAGCATTTCTAAACAAATAATGCTGACTCACAGCTCTGTAGTACTAGCATAAGCCAAAAATACATCCAACATAATAGCTTTATTCCCCATTTAGCCACTCATCCTTTTTCTATTTGTACTGAAAACATTATGAAATTCATAACTTGGTCAAATGACAAATCTAACCCTTCTATTTAGATATTACGTGAGTAGTTAAACAGCATGATTAAGCTTTACACTTTCCAATATAATACAGGAAAGATYTCAGGCATCGCTGATGAATATCAGTTCTATTTCAAACTAGCAGAAACTTTGTCTACAACCACGTGGAAGAAAGAGGACTTACTAACGGTCCTGCTGATGGAAAAGCTGCAATACATGTTTAGCTCTTTCATGTGGCTTCTATGGTATCTTCTGAGACACAACAYGAAATTCACAGTAATCGCTTGCACAGAAGCCACACCCAGTTACCAGACACAAGGCAATCCAGCCACGAGACACAAATCCATAGCAATCTGGACTTCAAGTTCCTCTTCTCTCACAACTACTTCTTAAAATGTATATACTGCATTCAGTATCTTGACTCACTAAATGAAGACTGTGCTGTGCTTCGTAACATCAAAAAAAGACAATTCAGTTATGTCTCTGAAGTTTCTGSTTTCAAACAGTTCAAAATTTAAACTGACAAAAGAATATTATCTTTCCTTGGGGAAATCTTTTGGGGATGCATCAGAGCCAGAAGTTAGCCATTAGAATGCATTAAGTATAGAGAGCCTGGAAAAAACAGGTCTAGTTCTACTTTAATTCAGTTTCCAGTAGCCATCCACAATTAAAAAAAAACCCCATGTAGTAGCAGAGAACCTTTTTAAAAGACAGGAAATACTAAGCCTACATCACACACCTGTTAGCTGTACCAGAAGCAGTACTTCGAGAAGAGGCGGAGGATGGTTTCTGTACAGTTCCTGAGCTTCCAGAAATAGTTAATGGTGACTGCCTGTGAAAACAAAAACCACTGTCAAAAGACAGGTCTTCACATCAGAGAAACTATCTACTTTACAGAAAAACTCTGAATTCAGGCTGTTTACATATTCATATTAAATTCAACTTGGCATATATATCTTTAAGGAAGTCCACACACAGCTATGTACACCCATCACTGCCAAAACCCCAGCAACCCCTTCTGCAGCTGCAGTATCAATTTTAGAACATGAGACTTCTTTTGGATAAAGCTCAGCACACCTACCCTCCACACATCAAGAACTCGCTTGAAGCCCGCCTGCCAGCTGCTCCCAATGGCATATCATCTACAGTAAGCAGAAGAACACAGTGAAAATCCACATCATGAAGCAGAATCTTAAAAAAAAAAAAATCTCCAATATTACTGTTGTAGAAATAACCACTTCTGACAAACTTCTGTGAACATATAAAAGTTTTCCACAAACTGTTTTGTGCATGAAAATACCTCAAATGTGACCTACAACATAAATGTAACTGGGGAAGGCAGTTCTTTTAACAAGTTTTGTTGTTGTTTGGTTTTGTTGGTTTTTTTTTTTTTGCTATACTAATTATAATAATTTTGAAATAAAATACATTGTTTAAGAGTACAAGGTATCAGCATGGGGAAATTTATAATAATGAGTGACAGAAACYCTTCAGAGATCAAGGCACTAATTTAGTCAAATATTTAACATGAGTTGGTGGCATTCTATAGAATTCAGCTGACTAGCTTCCCAGTGGCAATTCAGGTTTCGAAGATGTCGTAAAATGGCAACGTGCTACATCCAATTCTTTCTACTGTATAAGCCCAGTCTGATGCCTTACCTTCCATGTTAAGCATTTTTTTATGGTTTTACCTGCACTTGTTTATTATCTAAAGCTCTACAGCATGGATTATAAATGTTCAGTTAGTCTAGAGGTAACAATGTACCTGCCTCCACTAAGAGAATCCTTGGGTTTCTTACCAGCAGTTGTTTACAACTGATTCTTTTCTTCTGCTGCCAAACCCCAATATTTTCCATGACTTTAAATCACCTTTAGCATATCTGGCTACTCAATTGAAAGTGATAACGTCCCAGATGGACATGCAGGTATACCAAACAGCCTCCCTTCAAACTAAAGAAATTAGTTCCAATATGAATTGAGGCACATTTAGAGAAAAGAGAGCCAAAGAATAACAGGACATAAAGGTATGTTACAAGTGGAAATTGTTTTAAAATGTAAAAATAAGGAAGGTTCTTACATGAGTGGTCTGAAGAGATGTTGTGTGGGACAAGAACAAAGTCATCTGTGTCACAAGAGGAGTTCTTGCTACTGGTGCTGGCAGAGTCTTTAGAGACTTGGAGATAGTTAGGAGGACCCAATGGAGGGGAAGACAAATTTTCTTCTTGAATATGCTGCATGTCTGGCAGAGACTGGAGGGCGGGTGGGAAAAAGAAAGTGAAAAAAACCACTGCAAATCCAGTGATTCAGAATGTAGAATTGCTCTTTTAACTATGAAGCTTCTAAAGTAAGAATCATCACTAGCTTTGACAAAAAAAGAAGATAAATCTTGGGCCATTTTTTGTTTCTTAAATATTTAGAAGTATAAAATGTATTTGAATTTGGAAATTTCAAATGCCGGATAACCCTGTAGTGTCAATTTAGACAGTTCTATATTAAATAGGCTGTGAATTTAAACAATTGCAATTTATTCAGTCATTCCTGATGGTACAGATGCACCTCTTCCAAATACCACATAAAATTGAAGTCACCAGTTTGTATCAGTATAAGGGGCCTTAGCCAAAAAGGCCAACTCAAAAATTATCATGTTGCAAACCATATTAGCATATCTAAAGATTGCTACTCTAGCGATTTATGTGTATATATATTTTTTTCTTTAACAAAAAAGAACAACAACAAAAAACCCGCAAAGTACAACACAAGGAGCAAGAGAACCAAAATGCTAATGGCATTCCTCCAGCAAAAGACAGAGGTATTCTTTGCTCTGTGCTCTTAAACACGACAGTTTACACTGTTTAAGAATTGAAAGATCTAGAATTCAATAACTCTTGGCTAAACATTATAGAAAATATTTTCTAGAGATTTTTCTGTAAACCAGAGAACTTACTGGAGGAGAAGCAAAACGGCATGAAGGAGAGCTACCACAGGAACTGCCAGAGACTGAGCCTGCATACGTGGGCACTGGAACAGGACAAGCTAGAAGAGGAAAACCCAGGGGGGAAAAAAAATGGGACTAAGATTTTGAAAGGCTAAATTTCAAACAAACTCAAATCCTCACTGCTTTTCATTCATAAACCCTTACACAACTTACAAGCACAGCACATCCTTAAACACACAAGGGTATTTAAGTTCAGTTGAAATGTCAAAGGAACTAGTAAATAAGTATCACATTTCAGTCTAGCATAATACAAAAATGATTCAACACTTTAGCCTCACAATAGAGCACAACAACAAGTCAGACTCAGGAAAATCCCTCATAAACACTTAAGTGTGGTATTTGGCAGATCCTTCTCCATTCCAGCCCCCAACATTCATCATTTACACAAATAAGCAGAAAAACAAAACTACTTACACTTTTTGACTGTTGAAATCTGATCCAGGAAAGGGTGGTTGAAAAATGCTTCTATAGAACAAGAAACAACAACCATGGTGAGTAAATGTACCAATGACATCATAGAATTTACAGACTATATTGCAGATGGTGATAAATGGTTGCCTTTCCAGAATCAGTATTTCAGAACCAGAGGGTGAAGAGCTTATAAAAGATTAAAGCCTTCTATGTTATATGTTGCTATAGCATTTGGAAAGGAAACAAAAATCAGTTGAATAACTTCAAACAACAGCCAGCAAGGCAAACCAGACTGAATTACTGGAGGACATTTTATGACTCCACTTAAGGATCACGTACACAAGAAGCCTTCCTATACTCCTCAGGAAATTATGTTCTCTATGTTCAATACGGTACTAATAGTTTTAATTTGCTCTTCAAAATGATGAGCATCTCTCACATCAAACACTGAAAGTATTTTCACTTCTGTCTTTCCCAAGGACTGATGCTTATTTTTGAACCCATTAATTCTACTCCTTAGGTGGCTGAAAAATCACAACACAGAGCAGCAGCCATTCCACTTCCCAACAGCAGAACATGACCTGTGTGGCTGGTTCACAGTTTAAAGCAAAATAAACACGATTTCTTTAACAATTTCCTAAGCTAACTTGTCACTGTCACAATAGAAACATTTTGCTTTTGTTGTAAATGGATATGCTGAGATGCATTTAATTGACTTAGCATAACCAGTCGGCTAGCAGTTTACAAGAAGCGACCTTCAGCTAGTTAGGGGAAATTGAGGGTTGGTAGAAGCTAGCTGCTGAACTTTGTGAACTTTAATGTTCTAACAGTTGAGGAAAAACAATGCTGTTCATCAGACCTAAGCAAATAACAAGGAAAAAAAATAAAAGAAAGAATCTGAGGCCTGCAGTATCTCCTCTTCCTTCAACAACACTTTCTTCCATGACCCGATAAGGAAGGGAGGCCAGCTATAACGCAAGAACAATGTAATGATTAACTTTAACACAAGGATCAGGTGTTCTGGAGCTTTTGTACAACACCTGCTGTTCTACTTTATACTGCTGGAAGATCAACAAGATTTCCAATGCTATTTTTACTCTAATAACAGGCAACTGGGCTTCGTTATACACTCTCCCTTTCACTCCCTTTGCTAAGCGCATTCCAGAGCAGCCCCTTTGAGGCCCGTTAAGTGGCTCAGCCAAGGAAAACATGACTTTCATCACTACCATTCTGCTTTCTATTTTTCTTTCTAAGCACAAATGCGTTCCCCCACTACCACAAATGATACAGTGAATTTCCCATGTTTGAAGAAACTGTAGGAATCAGCATACCCAGAGTGCAAAGTGTAATCAATTACTGAAAGTCCATGTTTGTGACGTATTAATTCTTCTGCACATACAGATTTATATATCGACRTTTGAATACTGTCACTATCATCTGGGATATCTTACCCAATTATCATGAGTTTTTTCTGTATCTGACTTCTACTTAAGCTTTTAGGTACAGCAGTTATATCAAGTTATTTCAGTCACGTCTACACACAAAAATCCATGCCTGGATCTCAGAAGAGCAACACCTTAATTATGCCAGTACTGATGGATGTTTTAAATTCCAAATTATTAAAAAAAAAGGTTGATATTTCTTGGAGCAAAACATAGCAGGAATTGAAAAGGAAAAAAAATGTAGCTAGGAGAGTCTTGAGCTTCAAGTGAAGAACTAAAATGCCTTTTGAATCCTCCTCTCTACACAGCCTAACAAATATAGTCTTATCACAAATGCGCAAGGACCACATGTGATGAATGAGTCAATTTGCGTATTTCAGTACTGCATCAAAACCAGGCTTGCATGCATAACTAAAGAGCAATGGTGAAGTTTCGTAAGCAGAAACAAAAATTGAGCATGTCTGACTTTTGGTTGCAACTCACCCTAGGATCTCAGCAACACAAGCGCTGATAGCTTATGCTGAGGGAAGAACTGGGTCTTATCTACAAAGAGCCTGAAGAGACTTTAAGGTTTAGGCTCTTTCCCACCATTCCATAGATTAAACTTGATGGGTCACCTATCTTGTTGCTAAAACAAATCCCAGTATAAAGCACACTGCTGTTGATATRAAATAATAATAATGAAAAAGGTAATTGTATTTAGCTAAGTTAGCTTTAATTAACTAAAAGTTTAAGATTAGTATTTCCTGGGAGCTATGATAAAACTGCAATAACAAATAGTGATATAAAATTTAAACAACCAGCATGAATAACGTGACATACAAGATGCAGCTAAGAAGAACTAATCAAGATTTAACTTTTCAGTGGTCTTCTTTTAAAAATGCTGCCTGAGTTTGCATTAAAAAAAAAGAAGAAAAAAAGCACTACTACTTTGGCAGTAATAGGTAACCAAAAACCCAGCAATAAAAAGGCTTTTTGAGACTGAAGCGAGTAACAGACAATCCAGCCAGTACAAAGCACACACAAATCTAAACTTTACTGACTAATTTTGAAAAGACAACAGYTGTAGCCATTCTGAATGATTCAATAGTACTGATTTGAGGCCTTGAAATCTTAAGAAGTTAGAACAATGCTCTGCAACCAAAGATCTCCAGCTAAAGAGAAAAAGCCAAACACAGCAGTAAACTGCAGCCAAACAAGTTCACTTCTGTTAAGGGGGTATCCATCTAGTTTGTACTAGGTTTAACTTCCCAACTAATTCAAAATGCAGTCCTAAACAGACATTGCATTAATCTAACAGTATGTGAACTTCAGTAACTGCACAGTTTAAAAATTTTAAAATTTTAGGACTTATACAAAGATACAGCTGTTGTTTCTACTACTTTTAGTCTTAAAAAAACCCAGTGAAAATCTCACTAAAATAAAGAAGTCTCTACAGCTAGCAATATCTAAGCGCCATACTAGGAACTCATCTTTGCAAATATAAACAATTTTGATGTAACATCACATCTCTCATTGCCCTCAGATATATATATGTATATGACCTTTCAAGGTCAAATCAAATGTACACAGTTTGTACCCCCATTAACACTGTTATGATATTTGCAGTCTGCAAGAGAAAGCAACAGGGAGGAAACCATTTAAATCAACTTTGCTTCCAAAGTGGGTTCTTCCAGTACTTTGTTACATTTCTGCAACCAACACCACATGGAGATCAGAGATGTCTGCTCCGAGTCTGAAGCCAAAACACCAGTTAAAGTAACAGAAATGAGATTGTGACATGAAATTTAAGGTATATCAGGTAACACTGTGGAGGGAAAAAAAAGGCCTCAATTGAAAGAATTAAACTAATTTATATTTCACTACTCAACAATAAAGTCATAATTTATGTGCATCATTTAATACTGACTGACAATAATTAGAAAGCCTAATTATTTCTTTTGGCTACTCTGCCTCCTTTATAATAACTGAGAAGAAAAAAATACTTCACTTTTCATGCAATTGGCTAGAGACAAAAGGTCAACATGGTTATTCTGGTCACATGAATATAACTAACAAGGAAAGTCAAGAGAGCAAAAGAAAAAGTTACATACCAAAGTCCATTCTATCTTTTTGGTTTCTCTGAAGCAAACCCAGCAGCAGGTCAGCCAGATAAGCTGATGTTTCCCTAGGAATACTGCACACGAGAGGAAGTAAAACATGGATTAAATTTCATGCATGCATTAAATAATACATAACGCATTAAATTTCAGGAAGTCAGCATTCTGCCATAAGTCTTCACTATACATGCTCTATAGCCTTAGCACAGGACACTTTCAACTCAGCAAGGTACAATGAAGGCAAAACGCAACATGAGTCCCTGGTATCATACTACGTCCTTGTCAAGATAGCAACATCAAATATTTTTTATGAATTCCAGGCATTCCCAAAGATGAAAGTGTTCAATCAACAAAGGTAAGTGACAGGAAAGGCCATGGTGACATACCTAGGAATCAAATTCCTGTTCTTTTCATAAAACATTCTCAAATCTTGAGGACTATTGGCCTGTCAAATAAAAATGTACATTAATTAAAGCTCAGTTTGATGGAGAAAATAGCTTTCGTACCTATGCACTCATACACAAAAAAGGAGGCTTTTGCATATGGGCATTAAAGGAGAAAACCCCAAGCACAGTAGTGACTTCACTACTGAGTATCCTCATATATTTCCTCTGGATTGAATACACTGATCTCATAGACTAAGCATGAGCAAATTCTCCCTTGGTATCCTCAAGCGATCTGGCCTTTGAAACATCGACACTACACTCAGACATCACTACTTACTTCTGTTTTCATGACTGGAAGGAAAAGGCCTAGGAATTTCCATGAGACTAAAAAGAGGGAAAAGGAAATAAAGTGTTACCTGAAAAGGTGGTTTTCCAACAAGACACTGATAAATCACAGTTCCTATGCTCCACAGGTCTGCTTTAGCATCATAGTGTTGAGACATAATCACTTCAGGGGCCTGGAAAGAACAGGAAAATCTCAGAAGGGAAAAGAAAAAAGCAAAGTCACAGCAATATGAATTCTACAGTTCTACCAAAGCAGTATTAACAGAAACCACTTTATGGTAAGGAGTAAATATTTTAAGACAAAATTAACATTTTGATCTGCATCACATAACTTGAAAGCTAACAGTTATATTACACTATCTAAAATGAAAGCTACGTTTCAAAACCACAGAAAACTAGAAATGTTGATGTTCTAAAGAAAGTAGCTAGCGATCGGCATGTATGAGAATAAGAGGTAAGCGTTATTTACCTGGTTTATGCAGTCCTCCTTGTGGATAAATAACCAAGCATTTCACAAGGAACATCATTATCACCACTTTACATATACAAAAACAAGACAAGGGAAAGCAAAACGATTTTCCCATGACCATACCGCATGGTAGTAGTAGTGCCAAAGTCAGACAGTTCAGTGCTCAACTGACTACCACACTACTTACTAAAAATTAACGGCAATTAACTTCAAACTGTTTTTTAAAAAACCCAAATAACCAAACCCCACATGTGAGAGAATACATTGAATAACTAGAAAGAAAACACCAAGTAGCTTTTTTAACTACTAGTGTAAATCTCTTCTAGCCTATATTCGATCACTTTTTATTTTCTTAGAAACCGGGAAGGAGATAATGCCCTATTTCAGGAGGGGGAAAAAAAAAAAGTATGTAAGTGGGAATGAAACTACTTTGCCAAAAAATTAATGCTAAGATGTATTGCCTTTTAATTCTCTAAGATTTTTCCTCCCTGCAGCACTAAGAAATGTTCAGTGTCTCTCCGATTTTAACAGTCGTGATCTCCAAATCACAAGAAAAAAAGGAGCTAGTAGAACTATGGAAAGGTGATCTGCATGCTGCCCCTAATACTTCTGAAGTAACATTAGGCATTTGCCAATCAGCAAGCAGTAAATTATTTTGTTCTGGTAGGAGAATGTTTGAGATAACAACATAATCTGAAATATACTGTCACTTACCATATACATAGGGGAACCACACAGAGTTGCAGCCATCATGTTGCTATGCAGATATCGGGCAAAACCAAAGTCAGCTATGTAAAGAAAAACATTCGTCAATGAAAAGAAAGGTAATCTTCAAACTTTTAAAGTCTAGAAATGATCTCTTATTGAAATCTGCTACAACTACCAGTTAGACAGAAAAAGACAGGTATAATATATAGCTAACTTCATGGAACAGTAAAATCTATGTTACACTGAAAGAATAATGTATTATCTGCCAAATAGCAAGCCAAGAAACAGCAGTGGCATCATTTGCACAAACTGCTGCGCAGCCATCTCCCCAGCTGCAGAGCATGCTGTCTGGCGTCAGCAGGAAAGGATTAAAGTCAGTGGCTAAATATAAATGGTTCATTAAGAGTGATGAATATACAATCTGCTTCAGTAAAATCACTTCAGGTAGAAGTTTAAGAAATCAAGTTTCAGATGCCTGAGTTTTCCATGTAGGCAAAAACATCTGAAACTATCAAGCAAGGACAGCAAGAGAAGAAGTTTTGTCTCCTCTGTGCTGTTCAGAGGATGGAGTGAATTGGAACAGATCACAGATTTTGGTTGAGTAAAGCATAGAAACGAAACTTTTTAAAAACAAAGTATTTGTAAATGGACACTTAACAGACAACAATGAGAGATTAAAGCTCCTGAAGTGTCCTCTGAAGAGGAGTTTGGTAGTATCCTGAACAGTTGACAGCTCTCCCCAGTTACAATGCCAAACCTCTTTCTGCCAAAACCAGGTCATAACCTACATTTCTAAACTTCTCAAATAACCCTTAGGAGGGTCTACCACAAAAAAAMCCCAGCTGGAATAGTGAGTGGAGTCTGACATGCACACAGTTTTGAAATGGGCTAACAGCTACTGGAATTTTCAAAAGTTACAGATTTATGGCTAATTAAAATAGTTTAATACTAGAAACATCAATTAAATAGGTTTCTTTTTCCTGCAGATTTAATCAAAAAAGTCTCTATGACTCAAGCTTTTTTATACTGAGAATCTGCATTACAGCATAAAGCTCATCGTTCTAGACTTAACTGTCTRATTTGCATCAATTTAATACAAACCATATCCAGTACACCCTCTGTGCTTTAACTACAAAGACACTTCTGAGTAGGGAAACAATTCAACAGTGATTGCTGGTTTGTTGGATTGTTGATYTACCTTTAGATCAGAGAAAAGCATATTTACCTATTTTGATGCGTATGCCACTGACACTTGACTTCCTACGACTGGCGTAAGACAACAAAATATTCTGTGGTTTAAGATCCCTATGAATGATTCCTTTACTGTGCAGAATACGCATAGCTGCTGCAATCTGCTGGAGGAACACTCGGATGGTATCTTCACTAAGAGTTCCTTTAGCTGGAAATAACATACACATTAGCAGATGAGAAAATAAATATTATCTTTGGGCAAAAAGCAATAAACTTCACAGTGATCAACTGTGAAAACAATGAAGACAATCAGATCATAGTGAATCACATTCAGAACAATCCAATCTCCATTATTTTTCTACAAATGTATATACTCTCAACAACATACGCACCTCCATAGTTTTACACTAGCTACAGTATTCTGAATTATCTGGTTTTACAGTAGTTTATTCAACTTGATAGCATACTAATTGTAAAACTTCTCAGTCACCATTAMATCCTAAACTTACTAAAAAGGCAAAGGAGCCAAGAAAATAAAAGAACTCCACAGTTTAGAGCATTAAATGTACCTATAATTATGTTACAACCTGAAGCAGTAAAACCTGTTCTTTGAACAAATTATTATGGGGATGCAGATAACTACTCTGCTCAAAAATTTCATCCATGGTAAAATTTATTCTGAAGGGAAAAAAGTAAGATGTACTTTTGAAAGTTTCTTCAGAAGGTATTCTCTCATTCTGCAGTCTGAAAAAGTACTGAACGCAGGAGCTGGATTATACTGTATGAGTCTTTCCAAGGATTTTAATAGGAAGTGAATTAGGCTTTGGATATACGGTTACCATAACAATAGCTGTAAACAAAAAGATTCCTTCAACATACTGAGATACTAAGACAAGTAGAAGAATATTTTCATCAAGAAAAACATGAAGMTTAACATCTCTGCTCAAAATTTTGTTTGTAATAAGAATCCATTTGTCATGACTCTAACTTCTGTCTTCACTTTGAGCAGAGCCATGCTGAAGGGTAAAATCTCTCCTAAGCCAGAACTGTCTCTGTAGAAAGCATTATTATATACGTAATTCAGTATTTTTAAGTTCACATCTTGCAAAAGGTGGAATCAAAACACTGGGAGCAGCCCCCAAAACACGACTTTAGAAATAGAAAACCACACATTTTTCAGTATGCTACTTATGGTTAGCTACATCTTCTCCCTCATTTACAAATAAGGGAATGTTACATTCAACTTTTTGAAAGCAGTGAAAGCAGTTTTGAAAGCAGTGGCAAAAAGCATTTTCTGCCTGTGCATTATTTTATTCACCTTCATTGCTACTTTGCGGGTTTTATTTTCAACTATGAGTGGCATTTAAAAACACTGCGAAATATTTTTAAACAAATGCAAAACCTTATGTCTTCCTGTAGCTTCAAAATTTAGTTCTCAAGTTCCCAGGGTGGCATACAAACACACAACAGCACTCTGCTGCTGACCTTGACTGGAGACAGAATAYGACACTAAATGGATTCTTGGTGAATTCAATTACTCTCATAAAGAGGTACTCTAAAATCACACCCGGGTGAACATGCATTGTGGAATTACAGACATTCCATGAACAAAAAAATATTTAAACCATAAGCAAAAAAATCTCAGAGAAACACCAGTGGATTACAGGAATACAGAATATAAACATGTAATGCAATAGCTTCTTAATAGGGAAATACAGTAATCAATTACCTTGTAAGTAATCTGCCAAATCTCCACCATTGCAGTACTGTTAAAAAGAAAGGTTTTTATTCAAAACACAAGCACTGAAATACTTGCTATATAATTTTTACTCTGTAATCTTTTCACAAAAATTAGAAGAGCTTTTCCAGCTGTTTGCCTTAAAATTGTTTTGTCAGTTATTTRAATTAATAATTTGAGATATAACACTTCATCAATTACAGTATCATAAAATGAAACAAYAATTTATGGGACAAACACTGCTGATAAATTTAGTAGTGCATAGGAAATTAATAATCTAGTTTTCAGAATTGCTTGCTTTAACAAGTCATGGTTATTTTGCACCTGTGCAAAGAAGGAGTTTTGTCTAAAAATTATCTTTAAAATCAGCCAGAAAGGAACATATATGTTAACACATACCTCCATTACCAAAAAGACAGAATTGGGCATTTCCTAAAAGAGAAGGAGAACAAATCCCATTTAAGAATGTGACAAGACAAAGCCTTYAGTACCTTCATTAACCGAGTGTAACATGAGATTTTTCAATCAACTGAGTCACCTTATGTTAAAGTAATTGTTTTAGAGGATAGCAAATATGTACATTAAATATTTCAYATTTTCAAAAGCATTCCTATATGTAAAAAAATCACCAGGCAATATCCTGAAGACTAAAGCTATCGTCTGAAAGAGCATTATACAGTAAGTACCATCAGTTTCCACTGTATGTCACTCCCTTAGCTTTCAACTGCCTTGGACTGCTCTATCGACACAACCTCCATATTAAGAGCTCTTACAAATAAATGAAGTTTCGCTATCAGACATCACTGAAATCAGTCACTAATGGGACAGTAATATTTAGTCGCAAATATACTGGACAGAATTACAAACTGTAAGCAAGACCATTTGGCTATGACAACCAGTTTTCTAAGGAGGAATTCCAAAGTTATGTTCCCCGCCTCTGGGTAAAACAAGCTTTGGTTCTGCCATCTGACAAGCCAAAGGTCAGTCAGAAATCACAGAGCAGTTAACTGCCTGGAATAAACTGATTCCCAAACGCTATTTTGTAGGATAATTAATCCAGGAATCATGCATACTTCTGTAAGGTATCTCCTTCAGCGAGTCGCTGGCAGAAGCATGTCCCTGCCATGGACCTAAATGCCTTACGGCAAAGGTGTGATTTGGTATGGCAGTCCTGCYGAGATTTTTCCAAAGCACTGACCTCCTTTGACCTATTTGCAACCTGAACTCCCTCTCTTGTAACTGGGCAAGAGTTACTGAAAGACAGATTAGCTAACTTCTACTGTAAATTATCTACACACTCCACAAAAATGCAGTAAAAATGCCTGTGCTTAAACCCGACTGTAAAAAGAACATTCCAATATTTGTAAAAAAGATATTTTGTGTGAGGGAAGAAAGAGCCTACCTGTCTATGCCAATAATCAACATTGTTTTCCACAAAGTCTCCTGCATAAAATAGTTTTGTTGTGCCTACAAAGCTGAAGACACTCAGAGACCTTTTATAAAGTAAAAGCATTTTTTTCCTCTGAGCTGATTGAGTAAGACTGAAAGGAAAGAACACAAAGAGAACTAGAAGGA
The DNA here is from genome assembly GCA_030449065.1 of Oceanodroma leucorhoa. Taxonomy (NCBI): domain Eukaryota; kingdom Metazoa; phylum Chordata; class Aves; order Procellariiformes; genus Oceanodroma; species Oceanodroma leucorhoa. The sequence continues at coordinate 1,097,923 of JASVER010000089.1, read as the reverse complement.
AACATAAGGCAAGTATACAATAAACAGGATGATGTTTTTAGTTACATAGTATGTTACATCCCTTTCACTTTAAAAATAAACAAAGGTTGGCAGTTTGTGGGAAAATATGTTTTTAAGACAGTTGAAGGAAAAGAGCGAGATGGCATACCAGACAAGGCCACGCATACGCCCCAGTTGGAAGTGGAACTGTAGGCAGTCTGATTGTATTCTGCTAACTAGCATCAAAAAAACAAGTCAAAAGGGACATTGCATGGCAAAACAAAAGCTGTGAACTTAGTCACCTTTCTCAGTGCTTGTATTAAAACTTCAGCACATGTTCAATTTGACCATACTGGCAAGAACTACCACAGGAGTGCCATTTTCAAGGGCTCGCTAACAGGTCAGGCTAGGAAGATTTAAAAAGAAAAAGTAAAAATGGGCCCATGGGCGCAGGCTGGGGAAACCAACTACCTTAAATATCAAACACAGCACAGAGCACGTGGATGGTACAACCCATTAAAGCCGATTTCTACCAATCCATCACAGACACAGATATTCACTGCAGATAACTGTAGTAAGTACAGTTCAAGATGAATTGGATCTTTTAGGGTTAATTCATGACTATATTAGGCTGCTTCACTTTCTGGAAGCATTTAGTTTAGCCACCCTCGTCTCTGTTATAGAAATGCATTTGAGGTTCTTTCCAGCTCAGAACATCAAACACATTACAGATTTGTTTACGTTTGGAAATTAGCTTCAAAGAAAGCAAGTTTCTAGGAACATTAGTCAAATCTGTTGGGAATGAAAGGCAAACTCCAACCAATATAGAATATTAAAGCAGCAGTAGATCACATTTCAGGAAGTCCCAATTGTTCAATGTTTCTGTAACAGCTGTGGCCAACATGAACCATAATTTGCAATCCTATAAATGTCTCAAAACCTAAGTGCATACATTAAAGCAAAAAAAAAGATAAGTAATTACTTGCCCTGTAAATTACTGAAAATACGTAATGATAAATGTTGTTTTTCTCCATTGTTCCTTTGAAACATCATCTTCCAAGAGAGAAACTCACTTTCTTTCAGGAATCCCAGGGATGCCAAACAGCAACACTGAGATCCCAGTTTATGAAACTGAAAATTCTGCCAACTRAGGATCACTTCACTTAAAGGACGACTGTGATGTGTAAAAGAATAACACAGCTAAGAAGCATGGAAACCGCCCGTTCTCCAGTGACAAGAGAAGCTCAGCTAGTGGATTTCCACCCGAACATAGCAATCCCATGAATCAGAAATAGATGTTCCACAGCGTCAGTGCCTCCACTCCACTCTCGGTACAAAAACAGCAGCTTATGGCAGTATGTAATGCTCAGCTCATGACAGACATTTATTCATCACAGAACTAAGAAAATGTGTTTTCTGGATTCCCCGTGGAAACAAAGTCCTTTCAAATGAAACTGCTCCCTTCAGAAACGCCGAGCTGATTATCTGTCCTGTTGTACTAGCCCTCACCTGTTTAAAGAAAGTCATTCCTACAGACGACACTAGATTTCCCTCAAATAGCATTACTCATCTTTTTTTGACTGATATTCTTGATTAAGAATAATCAAGAAAGTCTCTGGGTTAAAGTCATAGTAAGAAGTAGAGTGTGTTTCCTTATCGTAGCTTGGATAATCCTTTTTTATTAAATCAAAAGAGCAGATTAGAGGTTTCACAAAGAGTTCTTCCCAGACTGGCCAAAAGTCATATCTAATTCGTATTGCAGAAGTAATATTTTGCATAGTACTGGTACCAAGCTCCCCAGCTGCATCTCGTCCCAACTTTAACTCATAACCAAACAYTTTTCAATATCCCACCAATGCAAGCTTTAGTTCAAAACAGCTGAAGTGGTTCATCCCTTCACAGTTGCTCACATTTTGCATTACAGTTCTCGGCCAGCCTGACTGGGAATGTGATCTCCATTTTGGGAATACATTCAGAAAACACAAGTCAATTCTGTAGACGCATTTTTCCCTTCTAAATTATTTTGCTGAAAAATAAAGCCATCTCTATAATCATTCTCTAGACTTGTGATTTCTGTTGACTTGCTAAGCAGAGCAAAGTGCTCAAAAAGGAAAAGATTAGTAAACCAGCATGTTTCAGATCTAACATTCAGGAATAAAGCTGACCTAGCAAGCTATTTTAAACTGCTTCTTGAAACAGATAAAGCTTTCAAAAATTTACATTGACATACAGATCATAAAATTACTGCAGCTGAAGTTGTTCTGGCCTACACTTCTACCTAGAAAAATAATTAAGCAAAACAAATGTATSTTGTGTTGCAACAATTACAGAACAGTTTTGCCCAGCATGCCTTGCTTTGTTGCTTGAAGTTTTCTTGACAAAAACCTACTTCTGCTCCTTCTTATTCTGAATCTAGGTTTTACTTGCAAGTTGAAGTAGAAGATAGCAAAGGTTAATAGGAAACCATTTTACAATTCTGAAAGCTAACAGATAAACCTACTAGAAAGAGATTAAGAAGCAACATATTTGCCAAAACTTGCTGTGTTTTAATCGCAGACTTCCAACAGTTGTCCCAGGGGATGTGAAGTTCCAACCCAAATCACAGGCTCAGYGCGGTAGTTCCATTTAAAACACATTAATTGAAAAAGAAGTCAAAACATCCACGGTTACTTCTGACAGCTGTTGCTAGAACTCTAGCGTATTGGCAGAAACATACCCTAGATTTCTTTTTGGTTAAGAAGTCCTCCTTTAGAACAAGCTGAAAGTCTGCAAGGAGTTCTTAGTGAGCTGCCAAAGCAGAAACTGTGGCAAAGAAATAGTTACTACGTTTTTGCTCCAAGTGTATAGATTCTGTTTAGCTGCAGTTTATGATTGGACTCCCAAGAGCATGAAAGTTAACCTGACAGCTTGTGCACTGCTATTATCAGATTAATTTTCTGATATGCTAATTTGTGCTATATTTGCTTTAATTTTTTGGCCAGGAACACACTCCTCATTTYTTCTGAGCATCAAATACATTTGGCAAAAGTTCTAATGATTTAGTGAAAAAGGAGTGGTCCAGATCTTTTTAAGGCTGTTTTTTACTGTATTACAGATACTCTTGTTTTGCTTTGTGAATGAACCACAGGAGCAGCTTGTAACATGTTCAGCTCCTATCACATCTAAAGGACTGAACATTTTGTTAGTTCTGACTAAATGTTAAGTCTCAGCCTAAATGTCAGTTGACATGTGCCTGTAGGATTCACATAGCGTGCATGCTGCCAATTATTCACATAAAAGAGCAATCAGCCATGGAGGAATGTACCACAATAGCCATATCACTCATTTTCTGTTATGTGAAATGTTATGTACTGTTATGTACTTAACTAATAYGGCAGGCAGTGAAAGAGACCGGCCTGCTGCACAACACAAAGGAAAGGCAAAACTGTCCACAGCACACCAAACATTTAACACGCTTGCATACTTGAAGATCTTCTGAAACAGTTTTGAAATACAAATTATAGCATCTAGGCACAGCAGGTAAGCTAAGGACTATGTAGTAACTCCAACTCTTTGGTTCTGTGGGCCAAAACAAACCATAACTGGTTGTCCCTAACCTTCAACGCCTACATTGGCATCATTCCTTGCAGTCCAGTATTGTCGTAACCAGCCTTCCAGTTAGCGTCAGCTGCCGGGTAGTATTTCAAAACCTTTACAATTTCTACAGGGCAGGATTTTTCTTTTTATCTGAAAACTTCTCTGGATGGCATGCTTTCGTATGACTATTTCCACACGCAACGAGAATGGACACTGACAAACATAAAGGCCTTAATCAAGGAGATGAGGGAAAAAATAAAGATATTGAGACATCCTCATTCAAAAGATGACAGTTCAGAAACAGCTATGATGGAGGCAATCAAAGCTGTGAGACACCAAGATCAAGAGCACACACCAGAATGCCTGAAGCAATTGCCTCAAGAAACATATGCAATACTACCAGACCAACTGGAGTCCTTGAGTAAACCAAACAGCAATATTTAATTCCCACTGGTAAAACAACCAGGTAAAACATGGTTCCTTCCATAAGCATCCCTAGTAAGAACTCATGGGCACTTGTGTATAAGTGAAGGCTGAGGTGTAAGTACCAGAAGGACCACTGGCTTTCCTCCCACTAGCTTTCACCGTTTTCAAGGACAGCAGAAGCAGCTGCAGTTATTTTGTCTGCTATGTACCAACAAGCTAAGACAGGAAACAATTTCTGTTCAGMTACTGTTTCTCCAATAACACACTAGAAATTAGTTCTCTCTAAACTACTGTTCAAATGGAAAACTTCAGACTCCATACAGTGAAGACATTAATTCATTCTTCTAAAACGCTATCTCCAAGATACATTACAGGTTTTCATTCTGACGGCTGACATTCTAAAGAGGTTTTGAATTAAATTATTTGCTAAAACAGGCACTGTCTGGCACTGTGTAAGAGATTAGTTCTACTCAGCACACACTTGGGATCATGAACTGCACAAAACTGTAAATTCATGTCCTAAATATAGCACATTCCAAATAACTTACTGACACCTTCATACTCTAGTATAATACTTTATCCAAGGACCTCAACGTACTTCATGCTGGTGAGTTAGAGGTTATTTTAGACTCCTTTTGCTTTTGAGAAAAATTGGGCTCCATTTCCCCAATGAACATGATCCAAGACTGTCTGATCTTCTTTTGCAGGATGAATGACATCCCATAGCAAGACCATGGGAAAAGAGTTGTATTCTTATATCATTTTAGAGATTCAAGAGTTTTTTTATTCTTGAAAGAAAGAATACCAAACTCTTGCCCAAGAAGATAAGTAAAAAATGTCTCAGCAGGTTATGTCTTGCTATACATCTATTATATTCTCAGCGTTTTTTAAAGCATTTCACTTCATAAAAAATTAACTTCACATTTATATGTGAACTGCATATGCTTATTTTTCAGAGCCCTACTACCGCTCACAGATGGAGAGTTCCTATTTAAGTATCTCCACAAACGCCTTCAGTGTTAGAACCACTGGTCTCCACACCCTGGTGTGTGCAGATCCCAACCTTCTGAGATGGCACAAACAACAACGGTATGCTCTGCTTACATAAAATGCTTAACCGCAGATCAAACCTGCCAGTGTTGCATGTAACCACCTTACAGAAATCAAGGGCAATTATCATGCTGGCACCAGAACAAACGATTTTTATGCCGACCAATGCACATACAACATTAACGGCACACCAATTCATTCGGGTGTGTCTCCAGATGAATGGGCATTTCTAGTAATTTAACTCAGTGGACCCTATGCATACTAATTAATATATCAAAATGGTGTTCATAGTAGCTGAAGCAACAGCAAYGTAGAAGGTTTTAAGATGTTCATAYACTATCAGCAGAATGGCTCACAAGTTCTCCTTGGATCTAATTAAAACCTTAATGGTGTATGTATCTTTACTACACTGTCTTGTGTGACCGGTCACAGATCATGCAACAGGAACACAACCATAATTGAACAGAGATGAAAGAGAAGGAATCTAACTACCTCCTGTGAAAACAATTCCAAATGAAGACTTTTGCAATATGTAAAATAATAACTACCCTTTCATTCTCAAACTTAATAAAAGATATATTCCAAATTGCTATGCAGGGATACAGCTTTAATCCCAAAGTACTGCCATTAAGTACAAATAATTTCATTTAATATTACGAGGTCTAAAAATATTTATTCTTCATTGCAATTAATTTACACTTCTTTCACTTAGTTTTGCCACTTACATTGCACACCATCTTTTCTATCTGAAAACCTGGTACAACAATCAGTTCTTGGATTATTCAGCTAAATGCTCTGCCAAACATTGCATCTGAAACATGAGCATCTTCTTATTTCAAACTGTCTAAGGTTAAGAAAAACTTCAGACCAACAGAACCATAAAAATAAAACAGACTCCCAGTCACACTGAGAACTTCCTACTGTGATGCAGACTCCACCGGCTCCAGCACTGAGGAAAAAAAAAAATAGCTTCTGTAACTTAAAAATTGCTTCAAATCCTAAAGTCTTATCTGCTGTAGTATATCACTGTGTTCACAAGACTATGGCAAACAAAAAGGGCAGTACATGCTAGAACATGAAATGCTAAAGAAAATTAGTAGGTGTAACAGCCTACTTGACATGTGAATGCCTTGCATAGTGTTCGTTCTTGCTGGGTTATAAATTAATGTAATCATACAAGTTAATGATGTATAATATTTCACAAACATAGCCCTGTGCAGAAAGGGAAAAGCTTATTTGTGCAAGTGTCACATTCCTTAGACCATATTTTGCAAAGCAATTTCTTCTATAGAAGTAGCATCATAGTGYCAAGCTTTATGTTTGCCATGAATGTATTTGAAATACATCCAAGGTATGAGACGCAGGTCTTCCCTTCTCTTTGCTTTAACTGTTCATATTATTTAAATGCAACAGTCAGTGACAAGCAGGAACACCCCCTTCTCAAATGGAGAATACAGGACTGATCATTCAAGAAGTCCTGTCACTCTAAGGGCACCCTTTCCTGTGGCAGAACAGAAAAGCATARAAGTTATGTTTTTAAATAACCTTTAGATAAAAAAAACATAGACAAGTGTACGGCTCTGTCCTCTCTTCCTTTGTGGATGTTCTGTGCATAAATCAAAAGAAGCAAGAGCCTCTCCAAGGCTTAGAAGATACACAATGTTAAATCATCAAAATACTTATCTAGTCAACTACCCTCAGGTTGAGCTGCAAAGCTTAGTAAGTAATCTTCACATATAAACAACTGTAAATGATAAATCTGAAATTCAGCTGCTTACTCACACATCAACGCCCTCAGTCGACAATTCCAGTTTCTTTTAAGATGTCTGGATATACTAAATTTAGGATGCTGAGAGATTATTTCCACTTAGCAATACTCAGGAAAGCCTGGTCTCTTCAAGAAGCACAAGAGACTACACTTTCCCCCTCAGAGCAGCTAATATCATTCAAAATGCAGAGTTCTGAAGTCAAGACCCAGGAGGGAAAAGTGCCTATACATCCAAATGGGAAGTTTTGATGCGCAGTCTGTTACTACATGAACACCATCGCTTCGTACCAAAAGTCAACAGAAGTTAGTACATGTCCTGTAGCGCTACACACAATAAAACCTGAGCCTGCCTAGCGTATATCCTGTGAAGACAGATTTCTATAGCTACGCAGATACACACCTACACGTAAGCTGAAAATGTTTTAGGATGCAAACGTGTAAGGACAGAACGCGTGAAGAACGACAAAATATCTATTTTGTGTTGTTTTAACTATGCAATGCCACAAGGGTGGTTCTTAATAATTTTTTCATAAATGTAACTCTGTATTTAAGATTAGAATTGATCCCAGGAGATAAATGTATAGTCCTTATTCAAGCAGAACAAATGGCTGTATAACCTACATCACATCATATCTAGCTTTACTCAACACTTGCAGGCCTTAGGATACAAAAAATGTGCTTCTACTAAGTAGAATACACCACTCTAGATAGGCTAGAAAACTAACTCCTTCACCTTATCAGGCAGAATCCTGAGAATAAAAAGAGGAAGACAATTTGAAGCAATTTAATACTTATTTCTCCTACTTGAAAAGATCCAAATGTCTGCTTGGCTTTTATACTTTATCCTATCCTTTTGAACACAGGCAATATATACATGTGTGATCATGGTCTTCTACTTCCTTCAGTTCTTCCCCACCCTGACACAGGGCTACACAAYACATTCCTTTGTTACAGAGATCTCAAAGATGCAGTTCCTTTTCTACAACAGAGTATTTTCAGTTATGTTGACCTCTTAATGTCACTTGCTTCATCCATTCAGATCAACACCTGCTAGCACATTTTCCTTCAGGTGTATTCAGCCGTTATGCACAAACACCCGCTCTCCAATTAAATTATAGGGCCAAGGAAACAAGGCTAATTCAGGAGAATAGTTACTGCCACCAACAGAGCTCCCAGCCCAGCCAGCTGATGCTTTTTCTCTGGAGACAGGACCAGACTACACAAACAGCCTCTGCAGAGGTTCTCGTGCTGCCACTTGCCTCTGCTGCCTGGAAGTTAACCATATTCCTCACAGCTTTCTACCCCAACTGTGCATCCTGCTTATTAAAAACAGCCAATACAAAGTAAGTGCATAGTGTGTTGAAGATGAGAGAACTCCCCCGCCACTGCTAGGGAACTGGATCTCTTTTTCTAAATACCAAACTGATTACAGCAACAAAATATATGGCCATTCAAAATTTTTACTCAGTATACATATATATGCRTTGTATTTTCATAAATAAGTTTTAATGAAGAAAAATATATTTTACCTGGACATCATAGAGAGCTACAATGTTCTCATGCTGAAGTTCCTGTAAAACAAAATATTTGTATTACAGAAATAGCCTGTTGTTGTTATTGTTTTAAATTTAACATGCCAGGTGATAATCAAAGAGAACCAAATTTAACAAAGAAAGGTAGTATCTTTTTTAGACCATCTGATGGAATTTGGAGGAAATCCCAGCTATTTAGACAATATTTACAAGAATAGGAAATTAGGCAATATCTTCAGAGGTCATAAAAACATTTGGTTCCAGAATTTATTTTCTATGTCTTGTTACAGAAAGTACTACAGCACCAGATCCTTTAATGAGTACTGAAAACTGACTAAATTTACTTTTATTGTCTCACACAATTTCTTGTTTAGCGGAGTAACCAACTACACTACTTTCAAGTCAACCTTACCATTTCACAATAAAAATGGAAATCAAACCAAGTAACACCAAATAAAACTCAGAGGACAGCTCATGCAATTATTTTTAACTGATCAAAAAAGCATCTGTCTTTGCTAAGTACTTGCAGCGCATTAATACACCCAATGCTACAATTTCTGGTAGACAATAAATATACTAGAATATAATATGTATATATTAGTGTATAAAATAGTGATGTATCTCAAGAAGCTTGGAAACATGGAAAGAAAGCAGCACTAATTATTACTGCAAAGCTATGTAAAACGAGATGTGGTGAAGTTCAGAGAGCAGAGAATGCTAAGAGACCATCCAAGGAGACATCCGTAAAATAGCATTGAAAAACTAAATGATACTCCATTTTATTTCCTTCATTAGAGCCACACTTCACATTTTAAGTCAATTAACACAACTCAGACGTAGGAAGAGTGCTTCAGGAATCAAATTCAGCATGCCGATTTTAGCTTTCAAGGCATCTTTGAGCAAAGAAGATGAAGAAAGATCAAAGACTGATGTTTTACCCTCAGCTACGACTTTTGTCGTATGCACTGCTTGGGAAAGGTGCCACATTAGCCATCCTGAAGGACAAAGTTTTCTGTATGTGCAATAAGCAAAGCACAGAGACTGGTTCTACAACAATTTTCCACTTTTAACTACAAAAGCATGCCCATAACCTGTCCTGAGACCACTGCCAGAACTAAAAAAGTATCATTTTCTTTTTTTTTCTTGGTCTTTTTAGTTCTGGATTTCTCCTGGAACTAACAAAGAAACAAAAGGCAGAACAGCAATTACCGTGATACTAGCCATGACCTGGAATGATCTAGGTCAAAAGTCTCTTTTCCTTTTCAAGTACAGCAGCTTTAAAAAATCACTGCAAATTAACATACCTTTAAGATTTTTATTTCTTTTCCAAGTAGGATTTGTGACTTTGACAAGTTCTTTTTGTTAATACTCTTTATGGCTACTTCCCAATCAGTTTTCTGGAAACAAACAAAAAAAGTATTGTCAGTTCTGTATTTTTTTAAAACTTTATCCACTAACAACTAGCTAGCAAAGCACTGGAGAAAAAGTTGCGAGATCACCCCTACTCTACCCACCAGTGATTACTACATCACATGACACCATCAAGAACTATTTCATTCCACAATAGCTCAGACAGCTATTAAAATCCAGCTGCAGCTACACTGCATTTTCATGGATTCAAAAGCATTTAAGAAAAAAAAGCAGTAAGTAATCATATCCCATTTATTTCTTGGTAGTGATGCTATGCATCTGCTTTTTAGTCCTCTCTCAATGATCAAGTTACTTTTACTCTCCTTTAAGGACTTCCCATTTTCAGCCTTCTTTGCTCTACAGCTGAAAATTGCACAAGAAAACATCTGTTTTTTTTAAGTGAACTTATATACTGTCTATCTATATATACTCTAAAAATAAACTGCCTATTTATTTGTAAGGTGAAAGCATCCCCATTGGCCTTTAAAGTTTCTGTTTTCTTTTCTCCCTTTTTTTTTTAAACCCAAAAATCACTGCACTGTGCCTGTCCAAGTTGTGAGTATTACCCTAATGCTCCAAAAGGATAAATCTGAAGAGTTGTTTTCCGGAAAGCAGAGCACTTTAGGCACCAACACCAGAATAAACTCTCACAGCATCAAGAAAACGTAACTATGAATATCCGTGGTGATTAGCAAGCCACGCCAGGAAACCAGACACCTCTGAATTTAAGAAATCTTCAGCCAATCCCAAAGGAGACAATTTTCCATTAGATCCCTCGTTATCCAGCGAGATAAACATGACCCTCCTGACAAACAAAGGGCTCAGCCTCCCATACAGCTGCAACTCTCCGCTCGCCGTTATGTTAGGGAGCTACCAAACAGCAGAGAGGAGAGGTGGGAACGCAGATAGGTTCTCGGTTTTTTAGGGGAGGGGATGGAAAAAGAAAGGTTTATGGAGGCCGGGAGCCGCCTGCTCGGCTCTCGGGCCGCCGCGGGCTGCAGCAGCGGCAGGCCGGCCGCCGGGGCTGCCCCGGGCGCAGGCCTGCCGCACCTCAGCCCACCCCGCACCTTTTTTTTTTTTTTTCTTTTCCCCAAGCGCCCAAATCACGACAAAACTCCCCAGAGGACCCCCAGCCCCAGCTGTCACGCACCGGGAGGGGCTCCTGACGGCTGCAGCCCCGCGGAGCGACCCCGGCCCCGGGCAGGGGTTGTATAACCAGCCCCGCTCCGGCTGCGGGCGAAGCCCATCGCTGTTTACCTTGCGGTGGCGACCTTTGAAGACCACAGCAAAGGCTCCGTGTCCTATCAGGTCCTTCTTGCTGTACTCAAAGTCGCCCACCACCTCCATCATCCCTCAGGGGGGCATGAAGCCCCGGGAAGGAAGGAGGAAGGAAAAACAAAGGGGCTCTTCCTCCAGCCGAGGCAGCTACAGCCGCCTCACGGCAGCCGGCGGCGGGGTGGGAATCTGCCCCTTTCCTGGCTGCCCCCGGCGGCGGGGGCAGCTCCTCTCATACCGCGGGGGCAGCCGCAGACCCCCGGGCCGGCGGGGCTGCTGCAGGGCGTCTCCGAGGCGAGGGGCTCCGTCTGGCATGAGGAGGGTAAGGCGGGGAAGGGGGGAGAAAGGATCTCAGGGGCCGGGTGTGAGGGAACAGCGCGGCATCGGCGCCAGGACTAGGAGCCTTCTCAGCGTGGAAGGGGGCTCGCCGCCCTGCCGCTRCCCGCCCCCATGGCCCCGCCACAGCGGGAGCTGCCGGCGCCGCGGCCCCCCTCAGGGACCGAGCCCCAGAGCATCCAGCAGGGCGGGGGGAGGCGCGGCCCGCGGCTCCGGGGGTGGCTGTCGCTGTCGCCGCCGCACCCCCCGCGAGAGAGGAGGAAGGAGTGAGGGAGCACAGCGGGGTCTCCCAGGCCGCCACCGCCTCCTGGGGCTCCCRCCGCTCCGGCAGCGCCTCCTCACCGCTCCGCACCCCGCTAGCCCCGGCTCCGACTACCCGGACCTCCGCGCCACCCCACGCATTTTATAAGCCGCATCGCGCAGGCCCCAGCGCTCAGCTGCTTCCGCCAGCGGCCAAAGAGTGCCTCACCCCGTTTAACCCGGCGGGAGCGGGAGGCGGGGTCCCTCCGCCGCCATCTCCTCAGGAGCGCGCCCTGCCCCGAGCCCCGCCGACATCTCCTCGGGGTCCCGCCGCCGCAGGCGCCCCTCCGCCGCCCCTCAGCCCGCGGCTGGGCCTAGGCCCCCTCCRGCCTCGCACACCCCTACCCTACCATGGCTCCTGGGGTCGCTCCCCCTCATCCCCTCAGGGAGGAAGGTAACCCAAGCCCTGGGCACCCCCAGGGCCGGGGCAGAGAGGCCAAACTCGGGTTAAGCCCCCCCCCACACCCTGGCTATCACTTTTAACACTTGCTGTATTTCACTTTAGCTGTTTTCTCAGTCACTCAGGCCTACCTGCCAGCAAGGACAAAGCTGAGGGGCCACCAGGAGAGAAGCGAGGGCCAGAGGTGCCCCACGAGCCAGCTGCCCTCAGCACGGAGYGAGGCAGGGCAAGCGCCGGGACAGTCACGCAGCAGCCAGAGGCGGGAAGGCAGGTATTCGATCATCCCTCCCTGCCTCGCTGCCAGGGCAGCAATACTGCTTACCCAGCACCTCCAGGGTCACACACTCTCAGTGCTGTTCCTGCTTCATTAGTAAGCAAGACTACATCAAACCTAATACAAGGAACTTAAATGGATAAGCAATGGAGCAACAAGCGTGCGAAATGCTGTAAGCCAAAGACACTTCAAGTTGCTCAGTCTCTTTATAAGGAGAACAACGTCTCTAATTTACAGCCTGTGCCCCCCAGCACTTTTAGATCAGCCTGGGGCTGTTTACAGCAACATGTACAAACATTTAAAAAAAACCAACCAGCCACCACACAGCAGTCACATGGAGCCTTTGACCTTCACCTCCAGATCTACACAATTACKCTCCTTTCCTTTGCTTTCCATTCCTCACTGCTCTCTTCCCCTTCCACTCTGTCCACRTTCTCCACCACACCACCTCCACATCCCAGTTTCACCTGTGTGTGCTCTTTCAGGCCTCCCCAATATCCCCATCTGCCCCAGACCCCCTTAGCAGTGATTAACCCTCCATTGAATTTACAGTCGACCCAAGGTGTRCATCGGGATCACGCAGGGCAGAGCTCTGACCCCACGTAGCTGTGCWGCGCCTTCTCTCACATGATACAGGGTCTGCTTTCAGCGCCGCTAGATCAAAATAGAATCTGAGCAGAGAGTTACGTAGTTGGTCCTCTCCCTATTCTTCACTTGTCTCCCTTTGCTTTCTGGCACTCAAAACCAAGCACTACTGGAGCTGACTGCTATGTCAAAACCTCCACTACTAGTCTTCTCCAAAGACAATGCACTTAGATTAAAAAAATATTCAGCAAGAGATTCTTAAGCGAACATTGACAGCTTTATAAAGGACATTTTAAGCTTCAGACATTATATGGAGACATCAGAGGAATCCTAAGACATCTGTTTTGTGCCAAAGAGAACCAAAGGACTTTAAAAATCCCTCAAGACCAAATGCCCCCTTTATTTTCTGAAGTTTTGAGCTCCCATCTGTTCGTAACACTAATCTAACAAACAAAACAGAGAAAGCGAAGYTGACCAAGTAATTTCACCAGCTCAGAACACAACACCCCCATGGAAGGAATAAATGAGATGTAAAAATATTCCAAGTTAATCATAAATTAAGGTGTTGGTAGTAACACACTTTCTAGTATGCATTCACAGTGCCCCTTTAAAACCAGGAAAAAGCCCACAAGTCTCAATGTGTTAAATATTCTGATTCAGAAAATAATTTCCCTGAGAATTGGCTGTTTATTGCCATCCACCAATTCTCACATTCAGTATTAATCCTCTCAGCATCAGTGTGTATCCTCACTCCAAAGTCAATGTCACAAGCTGCATTTTAGGGAAGCTAAAAAAAAAAAAAACCAACCCAGAAAGATGCCTTTTGAACTGAGAAAGCCACCTCAGGAATTTCTATGCCACCCATTCTGCATTATACTTCAAAACCAAGACACATTTYGCTTCAGTAGCAGCACGTCTGATGTCCTTTTGTCCCCGTAATGGGGCTGGAGCCCTCAAGCAGGTTTGTTTCAGCACAGCAAGGACAAAACAGCCAGGAGTAGAGGGGAGGTTTGACCAGAATAACTAAACACGCTGCTGTCGCACTGGGATTCGAACGGGATCTGAAGGGCTGAGGACTGAAAAACCGCTCGACGAAGGGCTGTGGGATTTGCGTGCAGGTCACTCATTTGAGCTGGGTCCTTGTTTAGTCCCTGGGAGAGTTTCTAGGTGTCAATATTTCCAGCACCGGTGGACTACAATAACCCCGCGGGGCTCGTGCTGCTCCTCTCGCCCAAGGAATACACACAGATATTCGCCATTTAGYGCTGGCAGGCAGCGGCAGCCCTGCKGCTCTCGGAGGGATGCACTGCTCTGCTCTGACAAGCCACGCGGCAGGACAATAAAATACTCWGTGCGCTCAAAAAGCATGGCCGGGCAGCGGGCATCACTACCATGTCTAACTGACCACAGTGATCCTTCAAAAGCACGGAGTACTTGTGTGCTGAGTTTATTTTTAACATCGTACTGTGCAAGAGCTGCAGCCCACTGGCAGAGACCACCAGCAACCTGCAGCTCAGCAAGGACCACCMATTTGCAGGGTCAGAGTGAAGAAAACACAGAATAACAGCACTGGAGATGGATTTGTGGCTCTCTCCCAGCTGCACTACGTTGGTTTGGCCAACAAAGTTCAGTAGGTTTCTTGTAAGGTGAGTGACACGGTTCCCAGAAAAGCAATCAGCAAGCTCCAGCCTACCTTCTAGGTTTGTCCTTTAACAAAAAGTAATGTCTTCCCCATTAATAACATTCTAGACCCAAATCTGCAACTGCAATTCTAAAAATTAGCTAACTAAAGCTCACATCACCATCACCGGGAGAGCGAGGAAGGTTGTGCGCTCGCTTCGCCTCCTGCCAAAAGGGAGCCAGCCCCGAAGCGAAGSGCAGCAGCTCTTCCCCAGTGCACAAGAGCAGGCAGGAGACTGCAGAGCCAGGCCCGGGAAATGCTGCATTCAAATAAAATTGGGAGGAGCTTTACGGGATTGCTTAGGAATACAGCTGGAATGGTGCCAGCACTTAGTATGCATGAAGGCTGGTACTGTATGAATGATAAAAATAGTAGCAGCTGCTTAGATATGAAAATACGATTTGGTACCCATGCAGACCCATCACACAGCGTGGTTCAAAATCTACCCGCTATCAGGTCACAGAAAGATTAAGGCTGAGATGGCTTCTTTTGGTGTAAACTTAGTTGCAAGGCCCCCTCTTTCTTCAAGAGGTCTCACTTTGCTTTGGAAAAGCTTTCTGCTCCAGCATTAGGAAGGTGGGTTTTAATCAGGCTCTGTTCAGTGCTTAGTATTACAGAAGCAGATTCTGAAGGGGTGGCAGGAGCTAGCCTAGATTAGGAGCACGGCCCGAAGGCATGGCCGTTGCTTTGGTTTGGAAATCAACGGACAAGGAAGTGGTCTTTCRGTACATGTACACACACGCATGGCCAAGCCAGTCCCTGCAGGCAGGATCACTTCCCCCAGCTCTGATACATCCCCACTTCTAACACAAAATACACTGTGGATTAATGGGGCACAGAGACCCTSTGCGGTACTTTGGGAGAGGAAGCAGAGAACAACGCTTCTTCCCTCGGAAAGAGCCACATACTACCAGGAACTGCAGAAGCTGCCGCTTTCAGCAAGTCAAACCCAGGGACACAGASAGAGCTGAACTCCCGAGGGTGGATTGTTTCCTTTAGCACAGGCAGCCCACAAAACTTGCAAAACGGGCAAGCTTCTTGGCTGTTACCAGAGATCCGTCAGCTGCACATGTGCTCCTCTCCTTCCCAAGGGCACAGCAGTCTGGGGAGGCAGAATTATCAGCTAGTTTTAAAATCACCCCRTCCCACAACATTTACCTTCATGAATTACAAAAAGTTTTGTTTATGCAGATGGATGCAACATGGCCTCCACTGTCAGCAAGAGCCAGCTGGAGGAAGCACATTAATGAAAGAGCAGGTACAGGATATTGAGTTCTTCCCAAAAGATCCCATGAAGATAGAGCCTGCTGACTTGGCTGGCAGAAAGTTATAGTAACAACAACAGGAACYGCAATTTGTTCTCAGTCATATTAAAGATTTAACCCTTTGTTCCAGTCTTTTGCCCACCTGAACACTTGCAGACAAGCAAATGGCCATTACTGCACCATCCTCTCTTAATTCCCCAAAGCAATCCTGCCAGCAGGAATAAAGTCCTAAAATGCATCTTCTGCAGCTGGGAAGCATCTGAGACCCAAACTCCTGTTCTGAGTTGTAGTAATCACTGAGTAGCAACTACAGTATGAGGGCTATGGAGAATGTTTTGGCCTTCATGCTAGCTTGCTGCACTAAATCTGACAATATAATCTCTATTCCTTGTTAATCACATCTTGATTTTCACTGTTTTGTAGCCATCCTGGAAATAAACACTAAATCCAGGTCTAGTTGCGTCATGATTATTGGAAGCCTGAATTGACTTATAAAAAGGCTCATAAGCAAGCTTATAAATATAAAACTGACAGTGTGAATCCCTCTCACCCACTGGGCAAGCAAATGCACTTGAGAAATTCCAGAAGGAGCCAACTCCGTGCAATGGAAGTTTTGCCACTTACTGTGACAGTCCCTGCCCTGCTGTCAGCACGTATCCAGGGCAAGGGACAAACACCACCCAAAATGCCTGTTCCATTCTTCCCCTTCCCCACCCCTTCCTTCCCCCCCACCCCGAGCCAGCAGTGAATGGGAAACAGGCACTCTCTCCCCTGTTCAGAGGCACAAGTGCCTCATTCCCCCATTTCCAAGAGCCATCAAGACCTGAAAACTCAGCAGAGCTCTAGCAGTTGTTTGAAGTCCACGCCTGTTGCACCCTGAACAGATGAGCAAAGGGGTTAGCTGCTGTGGGTGCGGAGGATCACTAACAGATAATGCTCGGCACAGCCCACAGGGAAATGGGCTGAGTGGAAAGGCAAAACCTTACTGGAATAACGAGAAGCCCCGAGACCTTATTCTCAGCAGATCTTTGTCCCAGGCATGCAGCCGAGCACAATTCTGCAATGTAATGATGTGCTGGATTTTCCCCTTCCCCTCTCCCTCTCTGAAGGTCGCACAAGGACAACCTTTTCTGTTCCCACTAAAAGCCTCTTCTCTGCAGGATTCTTCACACAGCAAGAAAGGGCATGAGCTGTCCCCACCCTTCGCTTGTCCCCTTCAAGGGGGCAGGCTACTATAGGGCTGAAATTTCAATAAAAAGCCAGTTGAGATGGAGGCAGATGAGATATCCCTCCTGTAATGTTCAGAGGAAGTCATCCTGCAAAGCACAGCTCTTAATAAGAACTGGAATTAAAATTTCCTTAAATAAATATAAGGAAAGAGTCCACGAGGGAGAGCAGCCAACGGGAACAGGGAGTTGTGCTCAGGTCAGCCTCCACCGTCCATCACCTCGCAGATCTCCCAGACAGACTGCACTGAGGGCGGGCCAGCTTAGGACGGGACCGGCGGCTTCGTGTCGCTGCTCCTATCGACGCCATCTGCAAATGGAAAGAGCTGCTGTGTCCCTCTGCTCCAGCACCAGTGCTGACACATGGCCCAGCAGGTACCATACAAGAGCAACACAGTGGGGGCCTCGGGACCGGATTCCTTCATCAGCCGTGGTCAAATGGCAACCAGCTCACAGGAATTTGTCTGTCTGCATAACTGGGAGACGGAGGAAGGTGAGAAAGGAAGGGTCTGACCGACTGGTGCAACTGTTCCTTCCCCTCTCCAGGAGCCAAAACATCTAAGTCAAATTTCACCACTGACTGCTCAGTTGGAGGGACTCTGCTTTCTAGTCATCTCCCAGGGGACAGCAGCAGTTCCTGCCCWGAGGGAGATCAGGTCTCTGGGCTGGAATTTGGCGCAGCGCTGTGCTCTCTGCAAGGAGAGATCACGCCCTAACCGTGTAGGTCTCTGCAAGGAGACTGCAGCTCTGAAGGACACATGGAGCAGCTGTGACCACCTCTGTGGACAGACAACAGGTTACTTACATCCGCAAACACTTATCCTTCCCTCCACTCGCTACCYTCTGTCCGTCTGGGCTCCAATCCGTTGCATACACCTAGCAGTAGGGAAAGACCCAGTTATTTCTGCTGGGAGGAGGAGCCATTCCTGCCTCYCTCAAACACCTCAGCTAGACCAGACACCTCACCTCGTCCGCATGGCCAGGAAGATCAATGGCCAGTTTCTTCATCTTGGCATCCCAGACCTTCAGCGTGCTGTCACTGCTCCCGCTCACCAGCAAGCGGCTGTCGGCTGACCAGGCGATCTGATACACAGCCGAGACGTGCCCTCTCAGCGACGTCAGGTACCTGGTGTGGAGGAGGCATGAAAAAGCTGTTAGAGGAGCAGGCTTGGGTTTGTTCCAAACCTGCCCTTGCCCAGCCTTCATGTTTCTTCTCCACCTGTGAGCAAGCAAGCACAGCCACAGGATGCCCAGCACACCCAAGCCAGMAGACACAAGGCAGTCGATTACTATACAGAGTCCACAGGTGGTTCAGTCTGTCTGAAAACCCTCCCAGATGGGCTCAGAGCCTTCTAGAGGACAGCTCTTCATCTCAACTCCTCTGCCAAGAAACCCTTTTCCAGCAGCCAACACTACAGCCTTACTGTACAGATGTGTCTTTCCTCTCTCTGGCTGAGCAGTCTGGATTTAGAAGGACCGTTAAAATTACTGACATGAAACCCAAGCTCATCAGTATAAASGCTGATTTGTAAGGAAGCACTGCTGCCCCAGAGAGCTCACCAATACTCTAGCTGAAGGTTTAAAGCTGGACTACAGGAGCATCCAAACACCAACAGCACCACTTGTAACTACAAGAATTTGCATTGTCTGGAACAAGCTGTTCTCTGGCACAGGAACCATTTAAACTGGGTCAGCCTACAGTGTGCAACGCACATGTCTTCAGGAGATCAGCCGAGTGGAACATCCCATCCCACCGCAGCTGTGCCTGCCCCGGAGAACCGACCCTGCAGCAGGCAGTGTGTGTCGCACGGGTGCCAGGCAGTGCCGGGGCTGGATGACACACCTGGCCAAGCACAGACCCCGTAACACAAGAAGAGCTGGACAAGGGACTTCCCAAGGGCAAAGAGAGACAGAGGCAGCAGAATTACTTCGCATGAGTTCGGGCTACAGAGATGCTGAACACACCAGGGAGCTGCTGGCAATGACACTGGGGCCCATCTCTGTGTAACCTGCGCATTACACGCAGACCTCATACAAGCACCACCTCTGTAACAGAACAAACCAACTCACTTTCCTGTCCTACCATCCCAGAGCTTTATGGACTTGTCAAAGGAAGCACTAGCTATTATCCGGGTGTCCGGTGAGAAGAGGACTTGGTTAATCAATGCCTGGTGGCCCGTCATTCTCTCCAGCGGCTTCTTGTCTTCTGCTGGTCTCCAAAGAAACAGCGTGAAATCATCTGACCCCGAGACGAGCCTTTCTGGTTCCTGGCCCTGAGAAAGGGATAAAAAAAGCCCAAGTCTTGTACAAGCCAGGTGTGGAGAGCTCGGAAGCACACCAGCRTTGGGGTCAACAGCCAACTGTGCACGTTTACTGCTTTCACCAGTAACAGTGTTAGAAATGACAGTAGGGACAAAAGGGACTTACCCTGACTTGGTCATACCTCTGCTGTGCCTTGTCCTTCAGTTCTGCCACTAAAAGAGGGAAAGGAAGAGCAGAAGAAAGAGACTTGCAATCCTTAGATGAAAGGGAACTTTATAACCCTGTGATGCCAATTCCAATCCTGGCCCCGTGGGTCAAGCAGACGCATTTGTGACTGCTCACCCACTATCTCTTTACCAAGGGCGATATTGGGAGCAAAAGCCCTTGGAAACAGAGTGGCCTTCCCATTCCCCATGCTGCTCGACCCTGTGCATGGGCAAGGAATATCGTGGCTGCCAGCACGACCGACACCGGCACAGGACCTGCTCCCCGCTCTCAAGATTGCTTTGGCTCGTGGCAGCATTAAGAACGGAYATCAGGTCTCCTCGCTATCCTCCCCACTGCCTCCCCCAGCCTACAACACGGGTGCTGCACTCACAGGAGCCGCTTACATCCTGTGGGTTGATGGTGGCTTCAGCAGGTTCGAAGGCACCAGTGCGGAGAACGTAGTCGGTGCTAAGGGCCATGGTGTTCACCCAGTGAGCATGGCCCTGCAAGGTGCGGCAGAGGACSCCCTGGAAACAAAACCACCTGCTTAGAGAGGGATGGGCAGGACAGAGCCAGACCGCGCAGGACCCACCAGACCCATTGGGCTGCGAGGACCAACCCTAAACTTTCCAAACCCTCTTGCCCAAGCTGCAGGCAGGACTGTAGCCAGGCTTAGCAGGGAAGAAACCACACCTTTGAGCTTCAGGAACCAGTTTCCCGCGGGGCCTTGCAAGGAACCCACCAGCACAGGTCGCTTCARGGATGTTTCCAGCTTTTAGCCCCATTTTACGCTTTTAGGGATGAAAACATTGCACAACAGCTACCCCTTCCAAATGGTGCCAACCAACAGGCTCTCACAGGTCAAGAGGATACAGCACCCACTCTGCACCTCCATTTTCCAGGGCACAAGCTGTGCCAGGAAGAGCAGACAAAGCTACACCACAGCATGTCCAGCCCCCTTCGCCAGCAGCGCCAGGGCTGCCTGCCTCACTTACGTCCTGGCTCCTCCAGACTTTGATGGTCCTGTCCTGGGAGGAGGA
Source organism: Oceanodroma leucorhoa (assembly GCA_030449065.1). Classification (NCBI taxonomy): domain Eukaryota; kingdom Metazoa; phylum Chordata; class Aves; order Procellariiformes; genus Oceanodroma; species Oceanodroma leucorhoa. The sequence continues at coordinate 1,077,331 of JASVER010000089.1, read as the reverse complement.
GTAGAGCAAGCCATCGCCCCCCCACTTCACACACGTCACTGACTGCGTGTGGCTCGTGAGGATTTTGTCACACCTGCCCATCAGCGTGTCCCAGATGCGGATGCTGCCATCCTTGGAGGCACTTGCCAGGTAGCGGCACTCTGGGTTTCTGGGCAAAAAGAAGATCAAATCCATTTGCACAGTGCACGCAGCTCCTCCACCAAGCTCTCCCCCTACCAGCCCYAGAGGATTCAAGGGTCCAGAATTCAATAAAAGACAACTTTCTCTTKTGGCTTAAGATCAGAGAGAGGCCGGGCAGGGGCAGAGCACTGACCTACAGAGAACAAGATCCCATAAGGCAGAGGACAGGCAGACACATGCTTCCCTCCGAACTGACTCCTGGGCTGCGCACTGGAGGCATCAATCCAGGGTAAACCTGGCACCTGAGCCCTTGGCAATGACCTTGTTTTCACAGGAGGCAGCTTTAACCTGCTGGCTAACCAGGGGACCACAAACTGGCACCTTCCCCGGGCACTGGCTGGGGAGAGCCCCGGGCAGGGGGATCAGTCGGCCTTACACAGGCAGCGCAGACCAGCAGCAACGGGAACGCGTTGAATTCTCCCCTGCCGATGCCACGCTTTGCCTCTGGCAGGAAACGTGCCAGCCTGCAGACACAGAGTGCTGCTGTGCTGGCAAGACTGAAAGCAGCAACGTCCATCCAGGTGGCTCAGGGGGGCAAATTTAACACATCTGGAAGCAGCTGCCCATAACCCAGCAAGGACAGGGCAGCCACAGCCCTCTGTCCTTTGCACAACATCTTTACCACTCAACACGGTTTTAACGTCAAAGAAAGTGATCCCTGGCACCAGCAGCAGTGAGGAAGAGCACGGCCCCTCCTGTTGMGCAGGAACTGAGCGGGGAGYGCAGCTGGCTGGAGGCAGAGAAGKGGAGCCCTGGCAGGGTTGTCTCCCTCCTCTCCATTTCCTCATCCTCCTTTATAATCAGTTTTTGCTAATCCAGTTAATTGTTTGCAAATAGCTGGAGTTTCCTCCCGGCAAATTCAATTTGCAGGGCTCTGCTCTGAAGGGGCCCTGTTTCTTTCTTTTTATTTATTTCTATCATGTCTTGGATTATTGGCCACAACTGTCCTGCCCCATCCATCTTTCCCAGACAGAGCTCTAGCTGATCGAAGGTATAAGGGGATTGCACAGTTAATCAGCCCTCATGATAAATAAACCGGACGACAGAGGCAACCAGGATGCAGGAGAGCAGAAGAGGAGTGCTCTGCAGAGCCTCAGCTCGGGCACCATGCAGGCAGGCTTTCCTGCTCCCAGCTCAGCATGCTGGGGAGGAGCACGTCAAATGTTTGTCCAGCACCGCGAAAACATTAAGTGTTTTTCATAGGCAAGTATCTCTTTTGTACAGGTGAAAACAGAGGCGCAGCCTGGCAGTGACTTCCCCAGCACCCTTACAGGGACTGTGAGCAGTGGCTGGGACTCCTGGCTCTGAGCTAGATGCATTTTTCCCAGCCCACCTCGGGGCCCGTTCTGCACGCACCCCCTCTGCGCACCCTAACGGGAGAAAGGCAAACAGGAGCAGTGCCCTTCAGGTCAGGCTGCTCTTTTCCATACGAGTAAAGGGGAAGGGCCGGGCTGCCCCTTCACTTACATGTGGAGCGGTTCCCAGCACAGACACGTGATCCATTTGGAGTGGCCGGTGAGCACCCGGCCGATCTGATTGCCGGTGGCTGGGTCCCAGAGAAATATCTGTCCGAGAGAGGAGGCAAGAGGGTCGCGTCAGGACACACACATCACGTGAATCCCAGGGATGTTCGGGCTCAATTTAGAAAGGATAGGTGTCCTTGGGGTCGCATTTACATTGGCAGAAGCAGGGAGCAGAAAGGGAGGGGGGCAGGAGGGCTGGATGCCTTTCCAGATCCCTGGAGCAATCAGCTGACATCTCAAAGAATGAGACCTGATCGCCCTCCTCTCCTAAAATGCTGCTGCTACAAAAATATCTGCCTCAACTCAAAACCAATCCAGGTCCCCCAAAAGCCAGCCCGAGCCTTTCACACCCTGTGCCMGAGAGTTAGTGAATATTTGCAGAGCGCGATGAAAGCCAGAGCGCGCTAAATGCTACTTATTATCGGATCCTGTGGGTGGGACACATGCTGGTTTTCTCTTGTTTTTTCTCTCTCTACATAAATGTTCATCCAAAGAGCCAAGGCATTAGTCATCTCCTACTTAAGAACCTGGGAGAAACARGGGGGAACAGAGGACAAGCGGCTCCCTGGGTTAGATTAAAGCCAGAACAGCACCAAAGCAGGGCAGAGCCACGCTGGCCCGGCCCGTTTCCTTAGGGCKGGTATCACAGCGGCCTGACGGAGTGGCCGCTCAGAAACCGAGCGCGGGACAGCACCACTCGGCAGCTCTGTGGCTGCTCTTTTTGCTCCCAGACTGTTCGAAGGTCAGAGCAAGTGACTGCCCCTCTGCAGCTCAGCAAGTTACTGGCTCACTTTTAATTGCCCACAAATACTCCCGCTTCCCCACGTGTTTCTGCACGCACCTTAAGCATGCACATTTTGCCCCACAGCCAGGGCAGGGTCCCCTTCGCATTCCTGTAAGAGGGAATTTGGCTTTGTCCGAGCAGGAGCACTGCGAAACAGGCTGCCACTGCATGTCTGGGTCATGCAAACAGCAGCCCTGGCTTAGCTAGGCAATACCCTTTCTCGTTCCAGACACCTCCCTCGTGATGGAGCCATCTGCCAAGGACCGTGTCCAAAGCCTGGACTCTTTCCTGCGCCGAGGAAAAAGCGTCTGCCACAAGACAGCAGGGCTCAGCCGCAGGAGGTCTACAAAGGCAACAAAGCCAGAGCACGGCCCGGCAGAGTTCAGAGACGCTACYTGCAACTACTGCGACGCATCCACATGCGAAGCTCCTCTGGGGAACGGGAATTCTGCTCAGAACAACTGGATACACCCTTCACGTCCCAGAAAAAAACAAGTCTTTGCCCCTAATCCTCCATAGCCCCTTTACCAGGTTTCATTTCGGTTCAGAACAAGGCTGCAGAGCGTCTCCACGCTCCCACAGACCCCCCCAGCGTGGCTGTCGGGGCACCTGGCGTACCTGGCTGTTCTTGCAACCCGAGGCCAGCTTCTTGCCGTCGGGCGACCAGGCGATGCTGAGCACCCAGTGCCGGTGACCTGGCAGAGAGAGCACGAGCGAGTGTGAGCGGAGGGCTGTGTCTGCCCGTCCCCGGTGTCCCAGCGTGCAGCTGCCCCCAAGCAGGACTAGAAGTGGGGGGAACCCTCCGTGTTCCTCCTGACCAGACCCTCTTCCTCCGCTTCGTTAGTTAAAGAGACCTACTCCCTCCCTGGGCCACGGCCCCAGCCTACACAGCTCGGGCAGCACCCCGGCTCTGCTCTGTTTGTCCCCGCGAGCAGGCAGAGGGGCCCTCAGGGAGGGGGCTCAGGAGCTGCCCTCCTGGGACACCCCCTCACCCACCTTTGGCTGTGAACTGCGGCGTCTCCGTGCTGAGGTCCCAGAAGCGGACGGTGGTGTCTCCAGAGCCGCTCGCCAGGTACCTGGGAGAGGAGGAAGAACCCGGCTCAGCRCGGTGCCCTCAGCAGGGGGGGACAGCGGCCACTGCCAAGCCCCGAGCCCCCCATCCACAGCCAGACCCTCGTACTTTCCCGTGGGGCTGAAGGCCACGGAGATGACGGCCTCGGTGTGCCCCTCCAGGGAGCTGGTGCAGCGGGTCACCGCCCGCACCCTGAACACCGCCTGCGGCTGGTAGATGATGTCCAGGACCTTCTCCGTCTCCACCGTCTGCCCTGCCAGGGTCTTCTCCAGGGACACCACAATCTCGGCATYGTGGACGAAGAAGGCCAGAGGCACCGGCTCATCCTGGGGGAGAAAGAGCAGGAGAAGTAGCGAGGGGCGGCCCCCGGTTGGGTTCGGGGGTGCTGGGGGAGCCGGGGGGGGGTATCTCACCTTCTGCAGGAGGGCGTTGCAGACCAGCTGCAGCTTGTCCGGGGTGATGGTGACCGGGACGTCGAAGGGGGAGCCCAGGGACTCCCTCGCCTCGTCCCGGAACTGGATCAGGAGCCGCTGCACGTCCTCGTCCGGCGACATGCTCTGCGGGACAGCGGGCTCAGGGGCGGGGATCCCCCGGGGGAGGGGGGATCMCACCGGGGAGCAGGGATAGCCCCACAGCACCCCAGCCCAGGCAACGATACCCACGTGTGGGAGAAGAAGCCCACGGGGGAACCGGGCGCGGACCCCGTGAGGGGGGAGAAACACCCTACGGGGACCGGGACCCCACGCGGGGGGTGCAGGAGTGGCCCCAACTAGGGGAACCCGAA
>JASVER010000089.1:1045094-1072821 GCA_030449065.1 Oceanodroma leucorhoa | reverse complement strand
GCCCCGCTCACCGCCGCCATGTGCCTGCGCGGCCCACGTGGGCCGGAAGCGGCCCCTCCGGGCGGGAGGCGGTGAGCGCCGCGCTGCTGCCCCCTGGCGGCCGGCGGTGGGGACAGCGCCGCGCCCGAGGGGCCRCGGGTTCGAGGCCGCGGTGGGCGCGTTCGGCCCCGGGGGAGCAGCAGGCGCCGGTCGAGGGAGGGGGGTCGGGGCCGCTCCGGGGCATTTTCCGTGGTGACCATACAGCTGCTTTTTATTGCGTTTCTAAAATAAAAAGCAGCAAACCCAAGAAAAATTATCCCAAATATCCCATTCCACTAAAAAACTAAGCCAACGCTGCAGCCTGCCCAGTTGCAGTATGTGTAAACCCTTTGGGGTAAAGGAGAGAAGGGCTGGGGCTGCAATCAAAGGTGGTTTATTCACTGTATAAACACTGGCTCGTTGGGCTGGACAGGAGGCAGGGAGGGAGATCCTGCACTAAGAGAGACTCAAATCTGCCACACAAACCCGTAACACGGTGAGAAATTCAATGTCACCTGTCCTGTCCAGCACAAACCAGTAACAACCATGGCAAGCATCAGATACCCATAACCCTGGAGATCAACGTTCCATCAAATTTAAGCACCACTTACGGAGAGAAGAGGAAAAAAAGAGGAAAAACTGGCAGGTGGGTCCAAACCAACAACCAAGCTTTGCTTTACCCGTTGGCCAACGTTCAAGTGAAGCAGCTTTGAGAAGTTGCCCGGAGCAGGCGCTGGGCCGGTCCGCAGCCGGCCTGGGCACACTGCCTTCCCCTCGAAGAGCAGGGAGAGGCCMCGCGAACCAGGCGGAGCCCTGGCAGCGATTTCTCCCTTCTTTTTTTGATGGATGTTTTTATCAGTCCCCAGGAGCTGCAGCACTGCAGGTGTTTGCTACTGAGCCAACCCAAGGTAAGCCCAGCCTCTCACTTGGTCTGGCCACATCCACCCCAGGCAGCACAGCAGCTAAAGGAAATGCGACCCTGAGCCATATTTGTACCCAAACCTGTGGCCTCTAATCCCTAAACACACTCAGCTGGTTAGTTTGGATCCTGCCAAGGTGGAAGTGTTGCATACAGAAGAGGTGAGGTTTAGCTTTCCCACATAGAAGAGGATTCAAGTGTGCACACGGAGTTCAATAGTGTGCTACAAGGCCAAGCCCTGCCCCTTCTAAGTTTCCTAGCCCAACTTCTGACATGTCCTATGATTAAAACACCTTCTTATTTAGTATTCAGATAGAAATTATTCTTATTTCACCACGCTGCCATTAACATCATTCATTAAATATTAATAAATGTGTGCAACATACCAAGGACAAACCATTCAGGGGTTTGTTTCTTTTATAAACCCCCAAGACTCACATTTAAAAAAAACCCACGTAAAGTCAAATCCCATCAAAACAGAAAATTGACACAAATTTTAATATTTATATATTTTAAATCAAAACACAATTAAATATAGTATGTTTTAAGTACATGAATACTTGGGCATGAGAGAAATAAGAGGTGGTACATAGTACCAAAAACCTATACACAGCCTTTTTTGCTTTTTTATAGACAATAGTGTGTCTCTAATCAATCGAATATTGCAACAGAGTAACACTTGCTAGTCAATTGAGATATTCTGAACATTGGAGATGATTTGAGTTCTTCACAAAGTGATTTTTTTTTTTGCACAAGTTTGAGGAAAAAAGCAATCATAAAACAGAAAACCCAAAATAGAAGTGTTGTGTACTAAAAATGCAGTGATAACATAACCGTGAGACACTGAGTACTTTTGATACCCTGCAAAATCAATCCACTGGGGGGAAAAAAAAAAAAAAAGAGTGCAAGTTGCAAATGTTGACAACATCAGGGAGAAGGCCAGAAGTCATTAAAAATTGTTTTACTTTGTAAACCAATCATCTGGAATTAGATACTATGTTGGTTGGAGGACAACAAGCTATGGAGAATGGCAGCAATTACTTTTTTCCTTGCTGGTGGGATGGAGAGGAAAGAAAATGGAGCAGTCTACAGGGTACAACCTCCTCAAAAGGTGGGCTGCATTCGGAGCTGTGGCTCAGGAGCAGGGGGTGGCACAAGTGCAAGATTGGCTTTCGAGTCTGCTCTGTGTTGGAAGCAGGGGTTTGTGTATGCAGGTGTTAAGAGCTCGATAAGGAAGAGTTACACTGTCCAGSTGTCACTCCTGATCATTCTATGCTGCCTTCAAAGTTAATGTAGTTATGAAGTAAAATACATTTATCTTACAGTTGAATACGCATCTATTTCAAGTAAGGAAAAATAAAACTTGGAACTTTTTAGGTCATTCACTGCCCATGAATTCACCGTTTCAGGTTCACTCCTCCAATGGCCAATGCTGGGACACGCCCCATGGCCTTTTCAATTATGTGTTTAAAAATTACAAGTAGTAGAACTAGAAACTACAGCAAAACTTTCCCCTCTTCATTGTGGCTTGTGTCCCATTCCAGATATTTTGCTTCAAAGTCCTTTTGAGACAGGGTCAAGTATTTGTGAAGTTGATCACAGTTTCTCAGTGACACATTCGTAAACTGCATCTTCATCTCTTTAAAAACCATCGTTATTGTGAATGCCACATACCACAGGAAAAAATGTTTCTTCACGCTCTACAGTGGAGGTACAGGATTGCTTCTTTTTAATTCTTCCTTATAAACGAGGGAGATTTCGGCAGTTGGAGTAACAGTGCTTTGTTTTTATTGGCTGTGTTAAAGAATCCACCAAAAGGGAAAGTTCACTCATTCTCGAAGCGGAAAACCAGATTTCCTGTTCTGGCATTTCTAAAATCATAGCTGGAAAAGGAAGAACAGGGTTAGAGTTCATTTTACCCTAAAACATACATGGCAATCGCTCAATAGAAAGCCATTTTGTGTTTAGAAATGTTGAAGCCAGGTATGCTTATGAGTTTGGGAGASAGAAAATAAATCTAATCCCACAACACACTCAACCTTCTGATTACTGTAACTATACTTGCTTAATTTAATCCAGAGCATCTGCAGCCACTTGATATTTCTAAGTACTGTSCTGAGAGACCTTTTCATCTAGCCAGACTGGAAATACATCATTTGCAGCCAAACTATTAAGTGAAATCATTATACAAGTCATTTAAATATAACTGCTCTATTAAAAAGAAAACAGTCACATAGTGAAACTATGGATCCATCCATTTGGGTCTAATAACTGGGCTTTGGCACATGTTTACCTTCAATAATTAAAAAAAGTGCAACAACTTCAGAACAGTCAGGTGCCTGAAAGCCAGAAGTACTAGGTGTTAACTTGGGTAAACTGCTGCCATTCTTATTTCACAAAATGTAACTGTTGCATCAGGACAGGTGGTTTTTGTTTGTTTTGTTTTAAACAGAGAATATGTGGAGTTGTACAACAACAAAGTTGCTAAATAACAATATACAACACTAAACCACTAGCCTAGGGACAGGGCTACTGTGTTTTTTTTAAAGTGTAGACACAGCACTGTGTAAATTCCTGCACCCAACAAGACAACCTTCCAGCTGTTGAGTTTTACTTTAGGCAAATCTACCAGTACTCATTAACATGAAACGGCAAGTGTGAACTCAAATAAGGAATTACAGTATTGATCCTGCAACACAAATCACCCTTTTAACTAATAAGGCAGTTTGTAAAGACTCGAAATGAACAAAGACAAATTCTAATGCTTGCACAGGAAAACCACTACAGGTGGCTGTTAAGAAATTCCTACATCATCATACGTAGGCTGAAACACTTCCAACCTTTGTTTCTTCATATCATGCTATGCTAGTTTGAACATTTACCAGCGTGGGTTTCAGATGCACTAGGAAGGCAAGCAAGAGCTCTGCTCCTCCCACAGTCTGGCTTAAGTCAGATAAAGACAGGCAGCCTTTCCACCCCCTTACCTTCGTAGTTTTCTCCGAAGGCTGTTCACACTGCGCCTGCTGCATAACGTCATTGACTATCATCTTTGCTATCCTCCAAGCCATCTCTTCTTGAGCCTGCCGCAGAAAAAACATCCCAACAGATAGCTTCAAGCTCTTAAAATAAAAATACAGTCCTCTCAGCATGTCCCACGCTCAACCTTGGAGACGCAGTTAACCTTCACAACTCAGTGACTTGTAGTAAACGTATCCTCCCTTGATGGAAATGCACCTGGTTTCCAAGTACAGCATTAACTTCAATTATYGTGAATATTTATGGATTGATGCAATTCCCAAGAGAGTTAGTGAAGTTTTTAGACTTATCTGTTGGGGACTTGTCCAAGCCCCTCCGAGGGGGGAAAAAATGCAGCCTGTAATCCATGTACAGTGGTCACTTCACAGTAAAAAACAAAGAACAGCASCATCTCCACTCCTATTTGTAGATATATCTTATAACACCATAATAAGGAAAACCTTGACTGCAAGCACACAGTTAACCATTACATTAGTGAAACCAGCAAGCACTGGCAAAAATCAAACTAGTTTCACACATGCACACAGAGCCTGACAGTTCTTGGTGCATCAGAAAGATACTCAGAGAAAAGGCCAGGACTAAGTTCAATGCTTCATTTCCATAATATACACTGTAAAGTCAGTCACAAGGACAACATAAAAGAGGACACACCTCATCTGTGTTTCCTTGAACCCATTTCTTCATTGCTTGTGAAAACATGGACCCTAGTTGAGATAAAAAACAGCAAGTAAGATATATTCGCAAACTCTGTGGCACATCTCTAAACGCTAATTCCTTCCATCCTTCTGAAGGCTTTGCACTGCTGGCGTTAGAGAACACAGAAGAGTGGCAATAAAGACAAGGGATTACRTGGAGCCATGGTTCATTAGACACTGAGCCCGAACCATTCCTCTTCACCAGAGCTGAAAAGTGGCGTTAACAGCAGATCCCAAACTGGGTGGGAAGCATGCAGAGAGCTGAAGTTCTTTTTCATCTCGAGACCAAATCTTTGAAGGTTTGATCATCAGCTCAGCTGCTAGCGGCTTTCATCCTTGCCAGGTTGCATCGACAGCTCCAACTCCCACAGGCTGCTCATACTCCCAGAAGTCCAGCTGGACCAGAAAAGCAGAATTTGGCTAGGAAACTGGGCCAGAGATCGGTTTTGCCTCAGTACAGGACGATCCCTAAGCATCTCTATTTGGCTTAAAACAGATCTGGAAAGAGTCAAGAATCTTGCTTATCTTGACCACAGTTAAGGAAAAGAGCAGTTCTGCAAATGTTTACAGAACTGGAGAGAAAGAGGAAAACAAACCTTTTGATTTTTTGACATCAGGCTCTGGTTCAGATTCTCTGATAAACTGTCCCAGGTCACTGACTCGTCCAAACGTCATCTTCCTGAAGGGAGAAGGAGTAAAAGAACCACACAGGTTATCAAGAGAACTTTGGCATTATGGAAAGCCACCACAATAAAGACTCTAGTGTCAGAAGACTGGCATTTTACCAATTACCACCTTTTCCACCAAAAATTGATACACTGCGAAAAATCTCCTGCTCTTCTCACGTATCTGAATTCAGTGCGTATCTTAAAAATTCTTCTAGAAACGAGAAGTAGGCAAATGCTTCAATGACTCAATCATATAATATCAACAGGCAGTGCTAGCAAGTGCTCTACACTATCATAAAAACATGTCATTAGGGAGAGAACAGTTTACAGTACCTAAAAGGACAGAAGACTGGTATGCAATAGAAAAGCAAGGTAGCTATAGAAACAAAGAATTTCTGCATGAGATCCACAGAGCAGAAGAGCTTTATAACAAAGAGCAACTTAAGAAACAGAAGAATAGCTGTGCAATCTGCTAAAGAAATTAAGTACAAGCCCTTCTCTACCATGGGGGCAGGGACAAATCAAAGTTGCACATTACAATATCACAGGCGCCTGAGCTTATTCTTTTCTGTTCCAGCCACAAATAGGAACTACTTAGCTGTGTTTTGGAGTCAAAAAGGAATAATAACTAGGAGAAAGAGAAAAACCAATTGGAAATATTTTTATGGCTGCCACTCTGGTCAGAGAAACATTCACAATGACACTGGTGTTAAATCACACTATTGAAATAAATTTACTTTCAAATATTAAGACATGTACTAAGATTGCAACGTCTTGCATTTATGCGTACTCTCAATGCATGAGGACACAGCAAAAATGAAACAGAGGTGAAACACACAACTAGAAAGAATGAGATACACTGAATGAACCTTACCCTGCATATGTTCGTTGATATAAAGATTCTGGATCCAGACTTGCAGCATCTACAATTATTGCTTCATCAAAATTTTTCAGGATTTTAACATTAGCCTTTTTGACATTGGACTACAAATAAAAATTCTAAGTATTAGTGCCCAATGCAGACAACTAATAGCTTCTTAACAAAACTGCTATTTTAGTGCTTTTACACTTAGATAAACCTCCATAAAGTCTCTAAGCAAGCATGAAAGAATTAGAGAGCACCTACACAGCGATGAATTCCTAACTCAGTATGACATTGTGTTTAAACAGAGGATGGTAAAGTTATATGAACAGAGCCAAAGACACAATGTACAGGTCAGCATATGTATGTATAAGGACTGCTGTCTAAGCATTATCAACCGAACAGATCTGTGTGCGCATGCGAATTATTTGTTTGTGAGTACATAACACTGAACTACCTCAAAAGCTGCAGCASCTTCACTCATCCCTCTCACGCACCTGGTAAGCAATTCCCAAACACACTACGCTTCCCCCATACACAGAGAACAAACATTTATCTTTTTGGCCTGGAGTATTTGTATAAGATTATGAAAAAGCCGAGGAAACATTAGAGCAACAGCAGGGAGAGCACAAATGCACAGCAATCTATTAGCACCTTAACACAGAGCAGAAACGTTTATGGCAGCTGCCTTGCAAACTCCTTTCCTGCTGCTCTGCGTAAGCGCTGTTCTTTATGCAAAAATATGCAGAGACCTGGAGATTCTCCCATTCAGATAAGTAGGAATGCACACCGCAAAATGCGGCACTTCATTCCTAAATTGTCCAAGCAAGCCAATTACCAACAGTTTCTCCTGCTCAGACTATCAGGCAGCAGGATCTTTCAAGATGGTCAGAACACAGATTTTATTCCCTGCTTTGCAACTAGGTGGGAATATTCCCTCCTTGCAAATTAGGAGGTTTAAAATATTACAAGCAGGTAGTATAGCTTCCAAGTTGCTTGAAACACAGTACATCAATAATGTTGGTCTAGATACTGGATGTAAAACCCATGGTAGCACTGGAACATTCAATAAAAGCAATTCAGCAAAAGCTGTTCTAGCTTCGCTTTTCTGCTCTCAGCTGGGCTTGCAGTTTGCAAGCTGACCTGGTTGCAGATAAGCTAGAATCTGTTTATTCTCTCTTTCACATCTGAATTAAGCAAAGCTAGAATTTTTGGAACAGACAACTCTTGGTTAAAAACACATCTCTGACGTTATTGGGATGGTTTCAGAGCGCACCGAGCTCCACTGCCCGTTTCTGAGGCCAGGCCCACGTGGGAACGCAGCTCTCAGAAAGCGGCATCACGAAAGGCAATAAAAAAGAAAGATGCTGGCCCGCACCCAGGGCACCGTGCAAAGCAAATACACAGTGGACATTTCTCAATGACTTTGGAAGGGTAACAGAGCCGAAGGAGCCCAGTCACATTCTGGTTTCTACACAGTACAGCACGGAAGCAGCCACATAGCCCTCATCATGCTTAACGAACGATTAGAATGCCTTACAGCAATGGACTTGTTTTATGCCTAGCTTTACATCGAACTATATACATGCAAACAAAATGCAAGTACCACCCCCCAGCTCAGAGCATCTCGGTGGWAATACAGCAAAGTGCCAGAGCTCTCTTTTGGGAAGGTCAGGAGCCGGGCCATTTTCTATCAGACCAGCACAACTAGCTAGCCTGAGGACAACAGCAGGGAAGAGCACCACCTGGTCAGGCATTAACTGCCATTGCTCTATGCTGAGTAGGTAGATGCCTTAGAACTGAGTGGACTCTTCAGGACAGAAGATCTGGCAATTTAATAGAACTGAGCACACAAAACTTGCATATTTATATTTAAATTCTATAGGAAAAAATTGACACTTGTGAATATGCTAAAGTTACAACTACGGTATTGATAAAAAAATGTTATTTCTAGTAAAAAGCATTCTTAAATGTTATGGCACTATGGAACAGCCTGCAGTGAATATTAACAGCTTAATAAAACCTAACTTTGATGCAAAGAACGAAAAGCAGTACAAGACTTTGGGTACAACGAATACGACAGATACCCTCCCATGTCAATACTGTCTGTCTGAACTTCGCAGCGGGTAGACTAACCACGTCCTAGTATAACACAGGCTTTAATGTAAAGTGGAATGGGAAGCTTCAAATTACAAAGATGTTTCCTTACAGCATAGGAACTTCGATATTGGTACAGAAAAGTGATTGCAGCATTTCCTGTAACAGAATCAAACCAAGAAACTCATACCTGGGAGGCAGAGCCATCCGGGCCCCCTATAGAATCGCTATCGGGAGAGCCACCGGGGCCATGAATACTCAGTGCAATATTCCCTCCTGGAAATTCATCTCCTCGTACTGAATGGATGAGATCGTTCAAGTATTTGTAGTAAAGGTTGCTGGACAAGAAACCAGGTAAAAAAACCTGAGAGACAGAAGAAGGAGTCCTCTTTAATCAAGGCTGGTCTGCACAACTACTGTAGATAGTTTGCAGAACAGAAGGGACACACAAACATCTCAGTCCTTGTGTAGATGGTACACAAGTAAAAGTGTCCACACACRGAATTATTCCGGATTAGCGATTGCATTGCTTTAAATTTGCATCCTACTGCAAAATGAACAAAAATAACTGCGTATTAACCAAATCCTCCAGCAACTGGAACTGAAGTTCAGATATTTCCCCCCCCCCTCTAGAAAAGCCTGACAACCCAACRGGCTTACAGCTATTTTGCTATGCTGTTCAAAAATCATCAGCAGCTCCAGAATCAAATCATTAATCTCTAGTGTTGAGGTATCCCACTATTAGCCACACCACTGGTATTAGACTTGCAAACAACTGCTACWAGCAGGAAGGAAAATTTTCTAAAGATATATAATAAGCTGTTGATAGCAATTCACATGGGAGGAAGCTCTGTWACTCCCATTAAAATGCAATAATCACCTAAGACAAACATTTCACAGAGAATTAACAGAAGCCAGTGGGTGGTATCTTTTCAAATCCGGCTGGGGAAAATAGGCTAGCAAAATTTTACTAAAGCTGWTCTATTAGCCAGGTAAACAGAAGTCAATAAAAGAACAAAATAAATCAGAGATGCTGAAGGGGACACTTGACACGCTGCAGAATCTCCACCTCTCTTTACTAACTGCCAAAACCATTCTGAAGAAGGTATCTCACCGTCTCCATGGTAGTCCACGCCTGCCGTAAGGGAGTAGTGAAACAGTTAGGGAGAGGACCACCTTCCCTGCAGATGTTGGATTCAATCTCTAACCTCACCGAGTCATCAAACCCAAGAGGATGTGTGGCTTGAAGGGAGAAGTACCTGCAGCAGCGGACAGGGAAGAAGACAACACAAAAGGATTTGCAAAACTTTGCAGGTGGTTAGTACCCACCCTTTCCACCGAAGACCATTAATCATGCTGCAGCCACTAGATGGGGCTGGCTTCAAAAACGTACAAAAATGATCCTCACTAAGTACAGGGGAAAAAAAATTCCCCAATTCACAGAAATATTTTTGATAAAGCCTTGCCCTGCAGATACAGATAAAGACACAGAGCACCATGTGACTACTGATGAACAGAATCTTACACACCCAGCTTTGTGGCAGGGAAGCAGGAATKAAGCAGGAAACACCCAGAACTCTGAAGCAGCATTTGCTCTGCTAATTGCATCATTGAAAACTGACTTTGTGGATGAAGCGGGAGGATGACTGATAAAAGGCAGAGTGAACTGTTTGCTTCCTCTCCATTTATTACTTTCTATGAGGGTAGTAACTCAACAAGCTTGTGGCAACGAGTCCCACACTCAAGCTTAAGAACAAAATTTTCTGGAAGCAGTTTTGATGTCTGTCTTCCAGTTGCATTATTGCTAAGGTGAAACACAAATTAAAGGAAAAAAATTACACTACTGAGAGTGAGAGGAAAGTCTGATACTAAAAGGGATCTTGTCGCTTCCTTAAAAAAAGGAAAATATTTTGAAATACTAAGAACAAGCACTATTTGGCTTTTACTATGTGTGATAACAGCTCCTACAGCCTACTTTAAATGGATAACAGTATCTCAACCTTAAGGTTTTCCTACAATGATGCATCTGCTATTAGGTTTAAATCTTTTACATTTTCAAATGGCAACCAATTGGCTTTGATATTTCAGGATCAAACATTAACTCAAGCAATCAAGTCCTGAAAATTCTGAGTTGTGTTTAAGAATGGAGTCCTTATAAGGATTTTCTCCTCATGTAAAAAGAAAAACTTAAAAAGTTCTTGCGTGCATGCCACCTTAATAAAATGCATTTCAGCATAATAGTGCAAGACTGCACAGTTATGGTTTGAAAATGAAAAGTTCCTTTTGCACAGTGCAACRCAAAACTACAAGTACAAAATCAGAGCTTCAGAAACAAATAATTGTTGAACTCCCTCACTTGTCATATAAAATCATGGCATCATTCTGTGCTTCTTGCCCATCATACTGGCCTTTTTTGGCAGCAAGTTGAGACTGGAAGTTATCTGCTGCCAACCAGAACTGCAATACGTTAACTGCATCTTCCTTCTCCATGTACTGGAAGGGAAATTTAAAAAAAGAGGAGAAATTAAAGAAGTTGTAGCAAGAAACTTTTAATAAGCAAAGACAAACCTGTTCCTTCCCATTTAAAACAAGAAACATAGTCCATATATTAATAATGCAAAATTGCCATTAGGGCATGTAAATATTCTGAATTTTCAGATACAGTGTTGCAGACAGATTTAGTTTGTTTAAAAAAAAAAAAAAAAAAAAAGGAGAAAAGAACTTGTGACATTTCTTTTCTGTACTGATTTTCACATTTAGTTTCCAAACAACTGTTTATTTGTATCATACTAAAGACAGAGGAAACACTATTTTCACGCTATGCTTAGCTTACAATGAACTCTGCATATCGTCTCACCTTCCCAGCTTGCTGTTTCAAACAACACTGGCTTGTCAGACTACCAGGACAAGTATTTTACTACTAACAGATGATTCCTAAAGGTATAGGATCCCGCAACTGTAAAATCATACATTTAACCTACCACATTCCAATCTGATATCCTCTCTATGTAAAGCTAGTGAATTATTTGTTATCTGTAAGAATGCTTAAGGCTTCCAAAGTCTCTACTTCATTTGGCAACATTAAGACGACTGTGTCAAAGCTTCTACAAAGCAAAGAGACACTCAGCAGCACTCACTAACTGGAGAAGATACGCATGAACGCTCATTCTACAATACGGTGTACAGGTTTGAACATTTGAAATAGTTCTACACAYGGGCAGGAAACCGTTTAATGCATTTTCTCCCAGAAAAAGATACACCTCACCTTTTTTATTGTATTTGAGGTGTCTTTATTAGAGCCATGAAGGGATGAATAGTTTTTTTCCATTTGATAGAAAGCAATAAAAAAAAGCAAACCCCAAACCTAACACTCACCTCAGAGAAATAGAACAGGGCTGATTCACAGAAAAGTATGTCAGCCAGATAAACAGTCCCGCTAGTCAGCACCTCAATCTGGTATTTACAGAAATGATGACTTCGCAAAAATTCACTAAAGTGCCTGCACACAGACAGAATAACAATTAGTTATTAAGGATCAACAGCATTCAAGGCACCTTATGAATCAATTAGTTCTTGCCCCAGAAGCCTTACACTTTTAGTTGGATAAAAGCAAAATAAGCAAGAGACAGTGCAGGTTTACACATGACAGAAGAAAGACAAAGAATGTAATAACAACATGCACGTACAACTTCAGCAAGTGATCACAAGAATGGATCTGGAGGAAGAGATCTGAGCAGTTTCAAACACAGAAGACCGCACAAAAAAGTGATTATATGGTTATACCTCCATAAACGTTTTTAACAGAACCACCTTTGGCAAAAGGACCACAGACACAAGAAGCCAAAYCATTCAAGCAACTTACTCTTGCTCCATTGCATTAAACACTATTGACTGTGCTGTTACAAAACAGTTMGGATCCACTTGTCCATCTTCCCCACAAATCTTTGCTGCAAAGAAAAGACCAGGTTAATTTTAACGTGCACTTGGCTGACCGAGCTGAAAGACACGAGTGATGACTAGTTAATGAAAAATTGCAGTTCGAATCCACTAGAATCAGCTGGTTCTGACTATGCAAAAAGAGCTTTTGAAGTACTGCAGATAGCCAAATGATAACATTATGGCTAAAATGTCTGACTGAGGCTCAAATCTGGATTCCCTCCATAACCACCAGGAATTCTTTCACTAATTTAAGCAAAGTCTCTGAAAGTTCTTCTGGGGATATTGCACAGCACTACTGAAAGGTCAGATCCACTGATACTTGTAATGTGATCTACTATCTTTTTACAACTGACTTTAAAATTCATAAAAAATAAAAAGAAATATGAGTGTGTGTGGTATTAAAGATACATTTTTATAGGGAAGGAGGAAGCTCTGAAATGATTAGGCAGTATACATTCTTACCAACTATGTCATTTCTCATTGCTTCTGTAATAGGTATTGGTTTAGCAGCATCTGGAGAAATATATTTGGTAAAAGTACTAACTGCATCCCGTTCTATACCTACAAGGAAGAAATACAGAATCAAACTTTGAATTCCTTGGCATAAGTCTAAAACAAGGAGCAAATAGCAAACGTCTGCTCTTCAGAAAAGCAAGTATCTAATTGTCAGCGACAARTTTCCTTCCCATGAAGCTTTCAGTCCACTACTCGAGACTTCGCTACTGACAAGCTACAGTGGCTGTGTTATCTCTAGCCAGGTCGCAATAAGCCCAGCATGGACTGACTAGTGAGATGGAATAAAGCAACGTAGCTCTGAATTCCCTACCACCAGACAAGACAGCACCCTCTTCCTCAGCTGCACACCTTAGTCCCAGAAGTAACACCTTTGCGGCAAGAAATGCAGTGAAGTTCCCAATTTCTAGCTCTCATCATAGAGAATATAAAACACGTGCATTATAAAGGAATTAAAAGAAAAAAAAAATCTTAAAATGGGATGCCTCAGAACAAGATGTACGCTTTACATATCATCTTTCAAGAGAGCTGGGACACTGCTCTGGAAGGGAGAAAAAAAAATTATACTCCAGACTTYTCAGATTTCTTAAAAAGGACCTAGTCCTTTCAAATTCTTTTTAGACATCAGAACTAAAGTATCATTGTGTTTGTTTAAGATACTTTGGGGCTGAGGTCATGTATTGTGGAGGTACATGATAAGTAACTATATGAGAAAGACAAACAGCAAGAGAAAGGGATGCAACTTGAGGAAACAGTTGGGCAAACAAAAGGAACCAATATGAAGAAAGGAGTGTTTCCTTTTTGTCTGTAGGCTTGCACAAATGAGGGAGGACTGAGTAGATGCAAAGTAGAGAAACAGGTTACTGCGCATGTAGCTTACTACCAAAAGTAAATATTTTAATTTCATTCTTACTTCCAGTAGCCTCTGAAGAGGTGGACTCCAAATGAGAACAAATCAGTTACAAGGGGAGGAACTCTATCAAATAAATCCAAGAACAAAAACAGTACGTTCCACACMAAAATCTCTGCAAGTCTCTTGTAACCATTACTTATGTCATTTTACATGATACAGGATATTTACCTTCTGTGGAAAGTTAATTATCAATTCTCAGCCTCATCATCCATATTTTCTGCAATTCTTTTAAGTTGGGGGTGGGATGGGTGAGGGAAGAACGGGACATTGCAATGTTCATCTTCATTTCTTAATATTACACATGTCGGAACAGAAGTAACCTAAGCTCATTAGAGTACATAATGATTTTGAAGTCTCTTCAGCAGCATATTTATTTTTAGACAGTCAAACAATACATAGCTCAAATTGACCATTAGCTTACACAGCAAGTTAACATTACTGATATACAAAATCATTTTCCTCCTCGCAACATCATATCACGCTTACTAAGAACACGTGAGAACCGAGGCAGCTCACCACACAAAGCAAGCAGTGGCTAGTACGTTCCCCATCTCCCCACCTTTTTAAAGAAAGGGAACACATGGCACTTACTTTTCATTAGTTTTCCTGACAAGTCTTTTAGTGCAGAGGAGGGGCTGTTTCTATTTGATACTGTAAGCTTGGAAGATTCTTGCTGATCAGCTGGAACAGAATGGGTCCCTGTCTCAGATTTTCTTAGACAAAGAACACTGGTATTTTCACTCTCCTGACCCGAGAGCACGTGGTTCTGGCTGTTGCTAGTTCTGTCGTTCTTGTCCGAAGCCACTGGCTTGGTCCTGAGCAGACAGACTGTGCTAGAATCCTCCAGTCTCTCCTCAAGCAATCCAGTTGGAGAAGATGACGCGATTTCCTGCTGTTTTGAGGGTGACACTGGCTCTGCCAGTGAGCTCTGCTTAACTGTGTTCAGGCTGTGTGCTCTTATACGGGACCATGTCGTGGAGTGGAAGCTTTCAGCCTCTAACCAAAACTTAACYAAGTGTTCCATTCTGCGTAGTTCCATAAACTGGATAAAATAAGGGAGGGCTACATTGTCCTGCAGAACTTGTTCAAGGGTCTTTGAAAGGCTTGATTTGGTCTCTTGAGCCTGATAATTCAGACACGATCTGCCTAAAGAAAAATATCAAGGGAATGACTCCATATTGTACTACAGACATGGGAATTCGATACAAAAATGTCCTGGAATGCAACTGGTGAAGAGACGATTCCAACATCATGGTGGTACACAAAGTAAAGGAACCTCTTTTAACAAACAAATGTACTGTCCCCATTCAAAACCCTTCTAGGGTAACACAGATGCTATTGTAACAGCAGTCAAAATTTTTAATTACCTAATCTACTTGCCTGAAGACCAAAGAATGGAGAGCATACCGGTAATATACACAGAATAAAAAGAAATGTTGACATTATTATAGAGYTGACGAAGCCTTACCTAAGTCTCCAAAATGAGCAGCTTCCATGTGGCTTGGCTGCTTCTTAAGGGCAGCTGTCCGACTGCTAGAAAAAGAGTCCATGTTGGCAGAGATGGCATTAATTGCCACATGGCTTGGTCCTGCAGCCTCCAGCAAGGCATGATTTCTAGTGCTTCTTTGAGGGGAATGTACTGGTATTGGAGCTGGAATCAAGACAGGAATGATTAAGAGACAAGGACCCCAAGACCTCTTCTAAGCAGTATCCAATGCTACGCACCCCAAGATAGGCCAGAGAGTTTGCAAGAGTCAATCTTATTAAAAACCTCATTGTACCACTGTGTGTAATCTTTAATCAAGGGTCTGATAAAAGACCACAGAAATAAACAAGTTTTATTATAGCAAGAATAAACTTAATTCCAATAGATCAGTGGTATCCACCCATCTATATTTTCCTTACGCAGTAGCTAATCAAAAGACGCCAAGTCTAAGTTTACATGTGAAATATTATCCCCAAGTCTTCCTGCTTCCTTGATAACCGCTATCGTGAAAGCTTAACACTTCGTCAACAATTTCGTTTAGTTGCAATGTTCTTGCCAATCCATTTCCATACCTTCTTGAAGGCTAAAACGTGTTACAAAATCCTGAACTACAAAGCTACCTGTGAGTTTTAACAAGAATATTTTTCAAAAATATTTTCTTTTCCTCTATGTGGTTTTAAGAGAAAAAAGCAATAAGGAAATATCTCTGATAAAGCCCAGGTTATAAGCCTTAACCTCCTCTAGCTGTTTTAGAGCACAGCTGGCTATCTGAGCCCAAAGAGAACAAAGAAGAACTTCCTCACGCAAAACTCTGCCAGTGAAAAAGCATCAACTAATTGTTAATTCATGACAAAGCTGAAAAAACCAAAACACACTCACAGCASTTTCAAAAGCTCTCGGGAAATTGCAGTTGATTAGGATGTCATGCAAGGACACCTTACACCTCTGACTCCTAAAGCGAGTCAGATGACACACTATCTCAGCACACTACTTCCTGACGAYGTGTTTCACCAAGGTGTCAAGCAACTCGGTTTTGATGACTTTCATGCTGCATGGCTTTATTTTTCTTCACAATTTTATGACACACGATGACAGAAGTCGACAGTTTCACACTTGCACATCACGGTAACAGACACCTTCGGAGCAACGGTACAGGAGAGCTAAAAAGTTGAAGCTATTGCAAAGCGTTTCTCCAGCTGCGGTGTTTGGTACCAYGACACGCTTGCCGCCTCTCACAAGGCCTTTGGTATTTAATACCAGCAATAATGGAGACAACACACATTTTCCCAGGCCAATGGATGGCAGCCAGTCACTTGGCTGATGACAGTAACTGGGGAAAACTTGCTGGAGGCTACTCGTGTAGAACCAGAGCCACACTCCTCGTGTCGGTTTAGGCTTTCGTGAATTAGATTCAAATTTAATTTTATACTATGAACATTTGAGGAAAAATTGTTCTGATTCATCTAAGGATCAAACACCCGTTCCAAAGCCTCCAGATAGCACTACATCACCAACCTAACATCATACAGATCGTGGGGTAGCTGCTGGCCAACCTGGAAAGATGCTCTCTGTCCACAGCAGCTCACAATGCGTAATACAATAAATTTTCAAATTTATTTTTATTTACAGGTAATGTCGCCTCTTTCAGCTAGTCATTGGAGACTAGCTGCACTGAAATCAGGGGGTGCGCTATTAAATGGATACAACTTACTGTTTCCTATATTTGATTTGAAAGACAGACCACCAAGGTGAAAAAAAAATTTAATTTTCTCTTGATACCCAGATAACACATTAACAAGTACAGAAATAGAATTTTGCCTGAGGATATAAAAGTAACAGATCAGATTCACACAAATTACCTCATCTCCTTTTAGTATTGCAAGAAAAACTGACGGGAAAAATAATCTTGTTTTCCCACGGTTTATAAACTTCCTTCCCATCAAGATTTTTTTTCTCTCTTAACAGATTTAGCAGCAAGATTTCTGTATCGCATTGAGCAGAATCAGAATAGCTATTCATTCTGACCAAGATTCAGATCTTCAGTCTCACAAGCCACATCAGTCAAAGTTCAATCAGACACTGGCAGCCTCTTTTGCAAATTAGACACAGTTAAGCTGCATTTTCAAAACTGCAGAGTATGCTACATGTAAGCAAGAAACTTCAGCAGCAATTTGTTGTAGATAAGGAATAACCACTGTTCGCAAGATGACTGAATTGCATGATCACTTTGAATTAAAGCTCGTGTCTGACATAATTTAATAACCTTCTGTACTTACGGATTCAGCAAGATGACTAGGAAAGATTAGTTACTATAAATATTCAGAAACAGAATTAAGTTTTGGGTTTGTTTTGTTTTTAATACATAGGTCACATCTGCACTCAGTCATGAGGAAGTTATTCCACTGGTTAAAATAAAAATGGCAAATTATATTCGATATCTGAATTTATAGACAAAATAAATATTGATCTTACTTTTAATTGCTTTCACATCTGTGGTCTTTTCTTGTTCTTTGCCTTTCACTGTAAAATACCAAGGAAAATGTTAATGCTATTCTGGGTGACTAATGGCATTTACCAGAGAATGGACATAAAATCCCCAACTTCAGCAAGTACCAAAGGCAGATGTAAACTATCATTTTGTTAGAACTAATCTCTCATATTTAAATCTGCACATCTAGTAACTGACAGAGGCTTKCAAAGCTTTTGTGTTGGTTTATTTTCAAAAGCAAAACCTTATCATCTGTGAATTAAGCTTAATGAAATACAGTATGTTAAAATTAACATCGGGAAAGATGCTTGCTGTCTACATGATTAAAGCAAGGCCACRTTCAAGGTTACTTTAATAAACAGCATCAGCTGGAAAGAACGGGATAGATGTGTTTCAAGAGCAGGGCACTGGCAGATGCTCTCTATGAACTAGAAATCATACACCTAAAACCAGCATCTCCCTCCTATTACAGGACGAGCAGTGCAGCACACGCAGCCAGAGRGATGTACGTGGAACCAGCCCCACGAAGCCAGAGCCAGCCCACGACTCCTCAGTCATGATGGATACCACAGAAATGTTCTGGAAACACACCGCAAATAGTTAATTCTCTCACAAATAATTCCACTACCATCCAGCCTATCGCAAGCAACTGACGGGAAGATAATAGTTAAAAAAAGTTGCRATGGAAAAGCAATTTTTTTTATTTTATTTTTTAAAGGAAGCTCCTAAAGGAAGCGAATGAGGAGATCTGTTTAAAACAAAAATAAAGAAACAGAAGGAGTACATAAACAGGATGGCATGAGAAACAAATTAAGTGGTGATATTGAAGAACATGATCTACTAGTGAAACCTTCTCCGGCTGCTCCAGRCTGGCATTATTACTACAAATAGGTCATCTTTGAACACCGATTGTGGAGTCCTTCCAAACATAACCACAAATCACAACCCAGCACAATCAAACATTTACATCACAAAACACGAGCAGATTAAAAAAAAAAAAACCCAAAYCCTTCCTATCCTAAGTATTTTAAATATTTTAAAGGGAAGCTCCGCTCTCTGGTTACATAATTGTCCTGCACGGTGGCGGCGCAGCACTGCCGCGCTGCCAGCCTTCGCTGCGAGAAGTAGAAACGCTGCAGGTCTGCGAATTGGCAACTCAGCATTTAAGATTTAAGCTAGCAGCCAGCACATTCTCTCTCCGATTGAGAGGTTTGAGCGTCCGTTAAAAGAGCYGGATTCTTTCAGAACTGAGCTCTTGCAGCCAGATGCAGCTGTGAACAGTGAGAATAACCAGCTTTTACGTAACTGAGGGCATGCTGACATGCAGGAGAAAAATCACTGAAAAAAATCTGCATGTCTGAAGTAACAGTGAGGTACAATGGGAACGAAGCAACCTCTATACACCATTACAAACATTTAGCTTTCCAAAATTATTGCAATAGTTGATTCACCAAACCGATTCCTAACTATCAGCAACGATTCCYGAGTTTCAACAGAAAGTCCTCCATAAGCCTATTTTCAGTTTAAATACATCTGTTCCTTCTTACCAACTACTCAGTTCCYCTCTGTCTAATTACCTACTTATTACTGGTAATACAAACTCCTGGTTCGTGTTCCCAACCTCTTTATACACAGGCTTCTTTTGTCCCCATCAGCTTCAAGCAGAATAAAATTAAGAATTAACAGCAGAGGACAAAAGAAAACTCCTATACGTGACAAGACCAAATTTTAGAGAGTGAAGTTTCACTAAAGGAGTTTACTTTCACTTCCCTCAAAAAATGGATGTCACTTGGTGTCTGCGTGAAGCCAGAGAGATAACTGCGGTACATGATGACCGAGGACTAAAAGTTTGTGAGGATTTCCAGTAGCAAACCCCATTCACAAAGCAGTAACACATCAAACGGACGCAAGCCGGCCACGTGAGATTTGAGAGTTTTAATTCACATCTTGAAATACAGAAGAACGGACAAACCTAAACCGTTCACGCATGTACGTATAAAAAAGCAACATATAATGTCAGAGGTCAGCCAGCTGGTAGGACTGTGTACATTATTTCCAAGATATCCCCAGTGAATGAGCATGTAGTTTGGCTGTTTTCACTGATAACAATTTCATAATCTGCCCTCAAGTCCCAAAGCTGCTGGTCCAACTGTTATAGTTTAATTTCTCAACCTACTATCCACCCTCAGTTTTCCAGACCTTTACTTTAAGGCACTAAAAAACTATTCTATTATTATTTTTGAGATCATTTTAACATATTTTCAGTTTAAAAAATTGTTTTTATTTTTACTCAACAACAATACTTCAACCCAAAGACACTGATGCTTTTATATGGTTTTGGACTGCATGTGTCTAGTCTACAGAGTTTTATCATAAGCCTTAATTTGTTGCTTTTCTCCCAGCTGCAGTTTAAGATCATCTCTAAGAGCCAGTATCTAAAATGGAGAAATACAAAACAATATTATTTTATGTACAACCCACATGAAAGCTTACTTCTCTCCTCTCCTTAACAGCGAGTCTCYTGGGCATTTAGTTCTGACTGTGCTTCTCTGACCAAGGATCCTTTAATCAAAGTAGCACAAACAGATACTCAATTAGCCATTTCATTTCTTTCTCCCTGAGAAAGTTTTCGCCAAAGCTTACATTGTTCCTATGATTACGTATCAGGATGGAACATCAGCCTCATAATTCTCTTCATCAACGAAGCAGCAGAAGCTATTTTTCGGCAGTTTATAAGCAGCATGAAAGTTTTATTCTGCAGCTCAACATTACTATGTAAACACCCTAAAACATTACTATGTAAACACCCATGGCACTTGCAAAACCTTTAGTGGACTTCAGGAGTCTTCAGAACCACTAATATGAACACAAGTTTAAACTCATTTCTTCCAGGATTACTGCACTAACCTTCACAAAGAATGAAATTTTCAACGCTGCTACTTTGGCTGAGCAAGCTTACAACAGGACGTGTCAGCGAAGAGYAAAAACATCGTCTCAGACAATATGTTCTTTTCTCCTAACTTACAGCCTTGTCTCCCAAGATGTACATTTTGGGCTTTAGTAACAGAGAGATGCTTTAGGAGAGCGTTGTATCAGCCACTGCTGGAAGAGCAATGGTCGTATTGCTTGAACTACAGCATTACGAGATAACAGAATCACTTTCCCAAGAGGCCCTTCCTAAAAGGTGCCACTTTCAACAAAGACCACTCAAACCACGTATCGTGCAGACTGAAAGCGCACGACACCACRTTTCATCACAAGCTGTAGCACAAGTACCTTCAAAACACTAAACTCTCAAAGAACATTTAAACTATATCCATTTGTGCTATAGGAATGTTATAAACATTTCAGGAGTCCTAAATTTCAAATCTTAGCTCGTGCTCCATAACATCAACAAACATATTACAAAATAAACTGTCAATGACTCCTTTAGCTTTTATGAAGAACTCAGTGCGATGAGGGCCCTTTTCCAATTAGGGTTTTTAACTACTGCTGTAACATACTTAGCCTGTTATATTTTTACGAAGCCAGGTATAACAGCATTGTGAAAAAAATATTCCGCAAACAGTTAAGGAAGCTCAAAAATTGCAAGAGGTATGAGACATTTTATACCAGCCCAGCTAACTGCACAGGTCACCTGCTTCAGAATTGCTGCGCTCCCTTCCCCCCGTCCAGACGGAGGCTGGAGCCCTGCGAGCGCTGCAGCCTGAGCCGCTCCCACAGCCGCCCCGGGAAGGACGCGGGCTGCAGCCCGGCGTTCACCACCGCCCGCGGCTGGGGCTGCCCGAGGTCACTGCGGGAGCCCCGACGGGCAGGCAGGCCGCAGCCGGCACCCCGAAGCCCCGCAGCGGCGATCCCCTCACAGCCCCGGCCCCCCCGACCCCTTCCCAGAACCCCGAGGGAGGAAAAGGGCCCCGCCGCCGGGGCCGGGACTGACCGTCACTTGCGGGGAGCCCGCTCCTCAGGGGCCGAGCTTCCTCTCGGGGCCCGGTCGCCGTCCCCGGAGGGGCAGGGCCGGGGCCCAGCAGCCGTGAGGGGGACGAAGCCGGCAGCCGCCCCTCAGCCCCGGGCCTCCCGCCCGCCGCCCCCCTACCTTTCCGCCTGAAGAAGGACATGGTGCCGGGGAGGGGGCGAGGCGGCCGCTGGGGAGGGGGGAAGAAGGGGAGGGAGGGGGCGAGGGCAGCGAGCCGGGCTCTCTATGAATGAGACTCCTTCCTCCGCCCGCCGCCTCCTCTCCCTCCGCCTCTTCCTCCCGCGGAGGCGCCAGCGGCCGCCATGTTGTCAACAACCGCCCCGCTCCCTCTTCCGGGCAGCCAGCGGCCCGCCAAGCATGACGGGATGAGGCCGCGGCCCCCGCCTCACTCAACATGGCCGCCCCGGCGTCGGGCAGACCAGCCAATCCGCGAGTCGGGGCGGCCATCTTGGATGAGGGCAAGAAGCTCACGGGGGTCCACGGTGGGGGCGGCCATCTTTGATCAGGGCTCGGGCGCTGGACGGAGTGAGGCGCGGTCGGCCATCTTGGATGAGGGCAGGAGGGCCTCGAGGAGGTGTTTTGGGGACGCTCCGGCAATTTGGGCACGTCCCGTGGGCGAAGGGTGACAGGCTGCCCTGAGGGCAGGCGACAGCGAGCGAGGCACAGGAGGGAGCGGCACGGCGGGGCTGGCGAGAGCCGAGGTGCCATGTGAAGCACCCTGGAGACCTCTGAGGCATGGGCCCAAAATGGCCCCTTTGGCCAGAGGGGCTGTGGCAGGAGAGACGTGGCAGCCCGACAGACCCCACGTCAGTCTGAGCACTGGACTTTGCGGTCCCAGTGGAGGCAGCCGCCAGCCGCGGGTCCCTGTCTGAGCAAGGCCCTGGTGCCTAAAGGCAAAAGGCCATCCCCGCGTACGTGRAGTGCGCGGTGGCAGCGGTTGGTGCGTTTGTGTGGTGCCAGAAACGTGGCAGGGCGTCCCGCAGCCCTGTCATTCCACCGCAAACTGCCTGGTTATTGGTGCGGTGTTACCAGAAAAACCTGCCAGGCGGCATAGTGCCGGTCAGGATGTGGGGACACTGCCGGGATGCTAGAAAGCAGAGTGTCTGATAAGTCAGTTCCGTCTGCGTCCCGAATCCTGCCACAAAAATCCTCTTAATTATCCTCCCGAGGCAAATCTTCTCTTTTCTCAGCTACAAAGGACGTTTGTAGTTATAATGCATTGCTTACATTGATCTCTGAAGAGCAGTATATGATACAAATGCTTTACAAACTAAAGACTATTATTATAAATTCTGGTTTACATATGAGGAAACTGAGGCACGGCACCAGAAAGCTGCTGTCTCAAAATCACACAGCTACACCTGATGCGTGCAGCAAACCATACAGCCCTGTGCCTTTGAAATTGCCGTGAATGCTGGCGAGCCAGCCGAGAGCAATGACCTCCACGACGGTGAGCATGGAAGAAACGCAAACCATGTCCACTTTCCTGTGGGCTTTGGCAGTCCACACCGGACAGGAATTAGCTTTCCAAACACATAACTCTCAGCCCAATTCCTCTTCAAGCTCTTTTATGCCACGACATTTCTGGGCTTGATCCCCAGGACCTTATCCATTGGGGCCCAGTTAGCAACACATCATGAGGGTCTGAAACAAACCCTGCAGGTGGTGCTGGGACCGCAGGAGGCAGCTGCAGTTCCTCCTCTTACATCCCCGCGTCATGACGGATCGATGCAGCGTCATCCCTCGGCGATGTAACTGTCCTGCTGTCGGTGCTTGAGCCGTGAGAAAATTATGTAATTAATAATCATTGCGAAGATTTCTGCAACATCTTTCATCCAAGTGTTCCAAAGCTCTTTGCAAACACTCGGTAATTAAGACTCATAAATTGTAAATTGTATGAAAGGTATATGGGGATCTTTTCAGGGCTGAGATGAAGCCATCTCTTGGGCAGGATGTTGCAGCTGATCAACACCCTATAGGAAMTGCATTTTCTCTTTTGATATTATTTCTGTTAACCGATGTTCTTTGATACATTTTTGTACACATGCCCAGAGGCTGGTTTGAGGATAATGAACTATTATATATGTTTTTTGCATAATGAACAGAATTATTTAATTGGCAYGTAACCTAAGAGGCTGGTAATAGACTAAAATATTCAAAAGGTGAGCAAATTTGAAAGAACGGGATGACTCAGTTGGRGAACACTAAATTAACATCTTCTGTCAAAAAAGTTTGCACCCAGTCCTCTACAAACATGCATAATAACTGGCAGTATAAAGAGAGCCCTAATARAACCAGTCTGATTCTCCAGTATACTGCACACAGATTTCTCTTTATTTCCATGTAACTGTGTGTGGTTGAAGGGTCTGTTTTGTAGATCAAGCTTTAGGTTTCAATTTATACGTTAGGGTGAAGCAGGACACAATGTATTAGAGAGTCCTGGTCTGCCAGGCTGTCTAAGTTGCAGTTTGTGGTAAAATTCCCAAGGGATTCTGTATTCTGGCCCTTCTTTCTGACTTTACACACTGATTTTTTTCTACTGCCAAGCCCATGGATCCCAACCGATGTTGCCCCTCTGGCTGAGCAGTGGTAGAAGCAGGCATGTTTTCTAACAAACAGGTTTATTTTGCTATGCATAGCTGCTTCGAGCAGAGTGGACCCTTTCATGCTGGGACACGCAGTCTCCCGAGACTGCACTACCAGCTGCAAAGTGACAATTGCTACCATCAATGAGGCGAGGCTGTCAGAAACCTGGCCAGCTGGCAACGTGATTTTGGGGTGGGTAAATTGTAGGCATCCCCCATCACACTCGATGAGGAAGACCTTCTATGTTGCAACTAATTTTCAAACAGCAGCTCCTTTTCCAAAAACCTCATCCAACCTGTCAAAGTCTTTGGGATAATTCAATTCTCTTTGCATCAGATTCTAGATAATTGATGAAACCTCAAGCTACAAGCATGTTTGGCACGAATTACATTTCCTGGACTGCAGTTTTCTCCCCTTTGTGGGAATGTGCAGAAGGGCTGAAGCTCCAATCCACAGTTATTCACTCAGCCTTGGACCCTGGAGATCTGAACTGGAAGCACGAATAATGTCAGGTTCTGGAGTTTTTAACAGAACATGACAGTTTAATTAACTGAGCAATCAGTTGAAATATGACTTCAGGACATAGGTTGGTCAACATCAGAGAAGCTGGAGGACACCTCCCTAAATTAAAATATTCAAAGAAAAAAAAAATGCCTCACTGCCTGGTGATTTTTCCCTCTCCATAGCTAGAAAAACAAACAAACTTTAATATTTGAAAAGGTCTAAATGGGATGCTCTTGTTTGGACAGAATTAATAAAGCAGAACAAGACTTGGTTGATAGCTTGGCATCTTTGACTCAGATAATTAGTCACAGGGAACTGCTCTGCTCAATTACAGCATTCAGAAAAACACAAATGTAACAAATCCTGTTACAGGCCATTGCCATTTCTCACATCTTTGGGACAGTCTATTCATTTATTTACATGTATTTACATGATGTTGGGATTCTATCTCATATATAGACTTCTCGCTACTTTGGAATACAAATAATAAAAACTRTATGACTATGAGTTTTAGCTGCCTAGATCTTACTCTGGAATCAATAATAATGTCCTAAATATATAAGGAGTCAAAGATGCTTTTGTACAGAAACACACTATAAGCTTAAAAATCATATATTCTAAACATTGCCATTAGCATTGTTAAAAAATTATAGAATATTTCAAAAAAATAATTAGACATCTTAGATGAACTTGCAAAATAAGCAATACAAATACTAATCACTAAGAATCCAAGAATTAATGGTGGGGGAGAGTGGGGAAGCTGCAGCACGTACCTACAATGGTGCACAACAGGATGCTGGGGAAGCTGTAAAATTGGGAAGACGCAACTGATACCATTACAGTAGGGATGCTCCAAAACTGCAATCGCAGAAGCTTCAATTACAGATTTGTATTCTTTTTTTTTTTTTTTTTAAATGGRARAACAAGTGACTGCATGCACAACATAAAATTAATCGCAAATTTGGATGTGGCTGACCTCAGTCCATTAGCCTTAATGGGAACGGGAGGGTTGGTACTTGCTTCTCAACTGTGCTGAGGATTTCAAAGAAGGGAATTATCCCAYGTCCCAGCCTGGCAAAAGAATAACTGATTTTGTTAAAACATTGCAGTCCCTCCTTGTCTCCTTCCACTGAGCACATGCCCAAGGAGGAAGGTTTGTTCCTCTGTGCCTGGCGGTTGGGCACAAGTAAGGGGCGAGGGGTTTCTCTCTGACTCTCAGCAGGTGAGTGGGCGGGTAAAAACCTGAACCTTGAAGTGTAATACAGAACAAAGTGTGGGGGGAAAAAAAAAAAGCCTCACTCCCAGCAGAAAGAGTTGCGTTGGTGACCTGCTGCTGACGATCTCTGGGCATCTGAGCTCTGGGGAAGGGGCACTGAGCGGGAGCATAGACATGGGAAACAGAAAAGCCCTCACAGCAGTTTCTGCAGCTTTTCCCCAGCCCTGACCCTGCTGCAGGCTGTTCCTCGCAGCCTCTTCTGCAGAGCTTTTGTGCCACTCTGGAATTATTSTGATTTACTGAAAACAAACCGGATCGTTCTTACTTCCAGTCTGTCCAGGTGGTATTGCCAGCGTTGTGTGGGACTCACCTCAGACRACCTTTCACCAATTCACAGTATTTTTCCCAAATTCTTGGCCATTTTTGGTGTCATAAATACCTGAATAAAACCAAGTTAAAAAAATATCTAGTTTAAAACTACTTTCTGTGTTTCTYCATTTATGCTTTTTTTCCCTTTTATTTTTCTAAATGCCTCAAAGAGTGTGAGAAGTGATGCAGCACATGACAGTAGTCGGGTATTTCTGCAAACCAGGGATACTGGGAAAAGACAAGGCTGAGTGTGATTTTGTCCCTTCAAAACTTTCCTGGAAGCTACAAGACAACAAGCATGCACAGCATTCTAAATGCGAGAAAAAGATACCCCCCCCCGAAGCTCAAACGCTGCCCCCAGACATAACAACTGCAGCATTTGATCCCGGACTTTTTGTCCGTGAATTCAGCTGTGAAGTGCAAATTATTTGTCCGTCACTTTCCTCTCCGGGCAGCCTCGGGGAGCTCGGCAGCCCCACTCCTGCCCGCCAGCAATCTGGGCGCACACCAGGAGAGGGTGCCAAGCCCCCGGCTTCTGCGCTACCAGACTCCGGACGGATTTCACCGGGGAAGTCCCGCTCTGGCAATCTCTGAGCCATCCGTCTGCAAGGGCTGCGATTAAAACACCAACCAACGCACCCCGGATTTGAAGGGGAAGCTCTTTTTTTTGACCAGAAGTTGCCCAATACCTTTAGCTCTGTTTCAGCGGTATCGGCAGTAAGTGCCTGAAACCCGCCTGAGGACATTAGGGCAGGATAAATATATTTTTTGCTATATTTAAAAAAGGATCTGCCTCTTTCGGCTTGCGGCTGGTGGACGTGGGTACCGCTCGGGGGGACAGCCGAGCTGCTGGAGATCGAGAAAACCCCGTAAGATCTGCGAGGCAGGAGACTAAGATATCAGTYCATGCTGCAAAGCGACCGGGAGGTTTAACAGGGATAAAACCTGGCTGATCCATGAAGTTTCAGAATGACTGTTACAAAAAAAATTCATCTGCACTGGGAGGCGCAGCTTTAATACCTAAAGTAAGCCCAAATTCCCGGGCAGCCGTTCTGCCTGGCTCTGCACCCGCCCTTTAAGACTCTTTGGAGAAACCGACRAGATTAAAGGATAAAATTAATATTGCTCGAGCGAGCAGACCCCGAGTAAGACATCTCTCAGAGAGGGGCCGTGGACCCCGGCGCGCCTCCCTGGGCTGTGCGTGCGTTTTAAAATCCCCCCGCCCCCCCCTCGGTGACACCCGGGCTGCGAGAAATTCCCCGCAAAACCCGCAGCCCCCACGCGTGTCCCCGCCCGGGAAAGCTGCAGCCGCGGAGCCGCAGCATCGCCGTCTGCGGGCACCTGGGGGGGGGTGTTAAAATATTAACGATAACGGCAGGAATAAAATTACTCCTTAGGGGCCGCTCCGCAGCCCGCAGCCGGGGAGGGAAAACGGCGTAAAAGAC